>JAGXCT010033617.1:4418-41295 GCA_022495035.1 Philopotamus ludificatus | reverse complement strand
GGACACGATTTGTTTGCGCATGTACGCGATGCGCCCCGCACTGAAAGGGTTAAGAGACCCGACAGATAGAAAATATAGAGGGCATATACAGGTCTGCCCCGAACATAGCTTTACGCAGCAAACGAAAAGCGACCTTCTGTATACGATAATACGGAACGTCTATCCTTACATTCACTGACTGACAAACAACAACACTCGTTCGCGTCTGACCAACAATTAAACTGCGGCTAGCGACAACGTGTCCAGGGCATATAGACACCTGCCCCGATCAGACTTACGCAGCAAACAAAAAGCGACCTTCTGTATACGGTAATAAGAAACATTTTTCATTACATACACTACCTAGCCAAAAATACTCATTCGCGTCAAAGCTAGTGACCACGTAACCATGGCGGATACAAAAATCCAGAAAATAATCCGCGTCGACGATTCCGCGCGGATATAATGTTGTGTGCATTTGTCATAGGCGCAATTGTCGCTGTGCACATTTCGGAGTCTTAGTTTTATTAATATTATATTTATTTAAAACTGACAGACGTGTGGTGCGCGTTAGTGGTTTTTGATGATATTATAGTAAACCCTCCTTTAACGCTATTTGTTATAGAGCGGCGTGTGCAACAGTCCATATTGCTCCCTTATCTATAAAATGGTAAATTTCAAGGTTAAATTACGTATTTTGCAAATATGAAATACATTGCCGTACGAATTAAAGGTCAATGCCCTTTGATTGACACCAAAATATAAAACGTGCGCGTGAAACTAAATAAATATTGAACAAGGTCATTTAAAATAAGCGAATGGAAAAATGTTAACTTAATGACAAATTTTGGATGAATGCCTAGTTTTCTATAGGGCGGGTTTTTAAAGCGTGATTCCTATCTCGGTGCTATAGGAGGGTTGACTGTAATTACTCTCCAAACGAATTCTCGAGAATACTGAAAATCGAACACAGTTAAACCCCCACTAACACTAGAATCGGGACCGTGTAATTTGGAGTAGTGTAATTGGGGGACTGAAGCCGTCCGGCTGTGTGCGTATGTTGAATACACAGACGCTAGCCAACGTTTGACTGCATGTGAATGGGACCGTGCAATTGGGGATTTTGCGGCGAATATTTAAACTCAGCGCGTAATTCGGGATAGTGTAATTGGGGGTTCCATTGTATGTACAAAAGTTGTAAAAAAACAAAAAAATCTGGACTTAGACTTGAAATAGCCAATTTTCGTGTTTCGCTTAAAAAAAATTCAAGAAAGGGATTTTTTTTTTAATATTAGTATCGTCATATGGTATTTTTTTTAAACAAACCCTTCCATAGCGCTCACTACTATAAAGCGGGGTGTGCGGCGGTCCCTCCTATAGTGCTTCCTTTTACTACTAATTCCTATATTTTTAAGATCATATTATATATTTCGTAAATATGTAATATATTGTTGCGGGAAATAAAGGCCAATGCTTTATTGTTAAAAAAAATATTACGCGCGCGTGAACAAACTAAATATTGTACAGGGTCATTTAAATAATTAAAAAACTTAACCCCAAATTTTGTATTGGTGCCTAGTCTTCTATAGGGTAGGTTTCCATAACGAGATCCGTAACTCAGTGGTATGTGAGGGTTAAATGTATTTAGATGTCTCGTGTACTTCCATACAGGCGCGACCGAGAAGGAATATGTTAGAAGGGGACGGCAATAAAACACACAACAAGAATGACGTTGTCTCGAAATCCGTTTTTTCCCTGGAGTTTGGAATTAGACTGAATTTGGAGGTTTAGAAAGACTGTTCTAGCTCGCTAAAGATAGAAATATATCGCAAGAGGATCAAGATCAGTTGATCGCCTACGTTCGAAGATGGACAAGTCACATGAAGAAAAAGAAGAAGACTCTGAAAGTAGAATTTAGTGTTATCTTACGATGTTATGTACACGTCATGTTTTAGAATTGTCTTTTTATTAGTCTTCTTAGCAGCTTGGTTGCTGGGATTAGTTAGTGGATCCAGCTTCTTCCTGTGTTCTTTTAATATATTCCCATATTCAGATCAAAAAGATATTTCCTTTCTACAGCTCATGTCTACAGAGACTAGTCTACTTCTATCATTTGTGATTTGCATCTCTAAAAAAATGCTTAAGCGGCAGTAGATCTTATGTCTTAGTTTTACGACGAATCGACGAACCCTTAAAAATCGTTTAATATATGTAGTTAATGATAATCATATTATTTTTTTGGCCATTTATTGAAACTCTAAAGATCCATCCTCAGCAATAAATCTCGAACTTATTCCAACTTCATCTATCTGTTACTATGTTTTTTTATTTAAGGATAAAACTAACCATTTTATAAGACTATTGGTGTATATATATTTAATATAATTTAAAAGGAATTTTCAACTTTATATTTTTTGTGTGACCGAGACGGAGTATGTAAGAAGCGAACCGCAACAAATCAAACTGCAGCCATTGATAAAAAAAAAACAATAAAATAGTATAACCAATCCGTCACGCTGGCTCGAAAACAACCGCGTCATCCGAAGGAGTCTATTCATAATGGAAAATAGATCCCAAATATTTCAAGTCCAGATATTGATAAATTCTTCATCAATATCTTGACTTTTTTAAAAAAATGTTTTTTTCTAAGAATAAAAAGAGTTGTTGCAATATGACACGTAAATGACAAGCGCACTAACTGCCGCATTCGCCACACGTATGAATCGTACGGTTTCACTCGCATTCGGGACATCGTACCGTGCAAGGCTAATTTACCTCTCCCATCTTCCTTTTCTTAAGAAATGTTAGTTTTATTTAAATGCGGTATGTCGAACCGGTCTGACACAGTTTCATCCTGGGTACAAAAGACATCGTACCGGATGTAGGATTTATATTAAAAGAGTTATTCGAGAACAGACCCCATCAGCAAGGGTCCGAGCGAGAAAAAACATCGCGCGTGTGGCAACTGAAGCGAACATTGTTATTTTAATTACTTAAATACATATACAAAAAGTTTGTGACATGTAGGATTTATATTAAAAGAGTTATTCGAGAACAGACCCCATCAGCAAGGGTCGGCTAACGTAACCATTTTTTAAAGATTGTCACGAAGCGCGTGGTGTGACTGAGACGGAATATATTCGAAGGAGACAGCAACAAAACAAGCACCGCTCCTCTTATAACGTTTCCTTTAAATCGATGTTTTTTACAAAATGCTAATATTTTCTAGGTCAAATTAAATATTTCGTAAATTTATAATATATTGCCGAGTGAAATAAAGGTCTATGATCTTTGGTTGACAAGGGATTTTGTAGAAAGCACTGATTAAGAGAGAGCGTTATACTTCGGCTGACTGTAATCCAATTTTTTTTTAGAACGATCGAAATTCCGTATTATGTAATTTAAATATATCTCAAAGTCTCTGAAATAAATATGACGAATGACGTTAATTCTAATATAAGTAATATTACGTAACGGAGATTTATATTTCGAGTGATTAGACTTTCTTTAACATTAAAAATTGTTTCGTTGTGCAATTAACCGTAATTTGTTTTGTTTCGTGAGGGCGTAGTTGACATTACGATTTGTTGTTTTTTTGTGGGTCACTGTTTAATTTTCAATAACTGTGCGACCAGTTTCTTTACTCTATATAAAATTGTTATTGCGTTAATAATTCCATCTTCATTGTGTCGCTAAATTGTGAGAGAGTTGTTCGAAATGATTATAATAAGAACATGATCAATTATTGATTTGCAAACATCTGAGAAAATGGTATTCTATGAATGGAAAATGGCACTCGCGTTTTATCTGAGAATACACGAATCAGGAAATGAAAATGGAAAACATTTATTTTTTAATGAGATCGAATACATTTTCAATAGATAAGGGAAAAATTCGTATAAATTAAACATTGAATATTTCCAGAGATCAATCAAAAGCACTCTTAAATAATTGGTATCAGTCTAATTCCATATCTCTTGCACCTTTCTCTCATATTTATATCACTTTTAATACTATCTGTAGCAATAAAACTAATGTTTTCTTAATTTTCTCTACACTGATATCTTAATTTATGTATGCAAATTAAATTAAACATAAATTAAATTATTTATAATAAACAAATGAATAGTATTTTTTTCGAAAGTTGTCATTCCTTTATTAATAAATAAAAGTATATTAATATAATCTAATAATTTTGTCTTTGTTACTCATAACTTATTTATATAGATAAATCAAACATATTTAATTAAATTATAATTCGCTAGAGATTTTGCCTGTTGACAGCTTCTGAAAGAAAAATATAAAAGGAAAAAATGTAAGAAAAATAAATTACGGTATCTGAAATACTAGGAAAAACATAAAATATTAAAATAAATAATGAACCTTAGTGAACAAGATATAGAAACGAATTAATCGTTATTAGGTTTCATATATCAAAATTAAAGGAGAGAAAAAAAGGGATAAGAAGGGAGAAAAACTGAATTCTGCAGTAGTTTTTTACGAAAATACGATTTTAAAAAAAAATTACTATTTTATTGATATTAAATATATTAATATATATAGCAATTAGGTTTATGTATTGTTAATTTTTTAGTTTTAGAATAACGCATATTGTTTTTAGTTAATACATAACGCTGGTAATTTAATATACAAAATTATACAGAATAATGTAGAATAATTCTTATTCTTATTTTTAAATATTTCTTTATATATTATTTAAATATTATTATTTGATATAAAAGAATATATCTTCAACTATATGTATTCTAAATTTCATAAGTCTAGCTCAAATGAAAAAGAAGTTACAAATTTTTGAGAGTTGAATTCATGATCCATTCCACTGTGTGGCGGCTCGAAACTAACGGCTATGGCCGTTGGGGTCTATTTTGTATGAAATATATGTATAAAAATAAACTCAAACATTTCAGGTCAAGATATTGATTAATTCTTCGACAATACAATGACATTTGTTTTAAAAATGGATTTATTTAAGGATAAAAATATGTTTTTTATCGTTCGCACATGTGCGATATTTTTTCTCGCTCGTATCCGGTACGGAGCGATAAAGAACATCGCGTTCCGTGCTCATGTAAAATTAAATCGTTGTTTTGATGATTATTTATATGTATTTTTTAGGCTATTTTAGCCAAATACAAGAAGTTTGGTACACGTAGGATTTATATTAAAAGAGTTATTCGAGAAAAATAAAAAACTTGGGGTCTCAAATATACCCCATCGGCACTGCTAGGTTGAGGCGAATAATATTTATACGGCTATTATATGGTAAAAACAAATATACCATTATTATTGTCATAATTCAGCTCTTCGTTGCTGGGTTAAGATTTATTTACGTATGGATTTTTGTTTAGTAAACTGTGTGAAGTGTCACGTTGTGTCGGAAAATCATCCCGATCGTTGAGAAAGAAAATATATTGAAAAGTAAGTGGAAATCGATGAAGATTTAAACAAAAATCGATATAATCAGATATTCTTCCAAAAATGTATAAAACTTGCTTTAAACGAATCTGATAGGAAATAAATAATAATAAAAAAAAATGTTTCATATATAGTCGAGTGTTGTCGCGTGTCTGTGTTGGACATGGGGGCGATGGCGGTTGGGCAGTAGATTTGTTTCGTAGATTCTACGAAAATATGAGGAGCCAGGCCGCTATTCAGGCCAATTCTGTGACATGTGCGCTATAGAAGGTGCCCGTAGCACCCGATCAGACTGTAAATTAAATAAGAATTGGTTCTAGCCTCGTCTGATTATTATTGTTACAATCCGGGCGTTGACAGCTCGGTTCCCGGGCTTATGGTTGGCGACCTGACCCGTATTCGAAGAGTCTATATAACCTGTAGGACGACCGTCAAAGTCCTCACATCAGGGTTGAGACGGACGTGTCTCTGCTGGAGATCGCGTAGTGTCCTCTAGATAAGTACTGTCTTTCTGAAAAATAATAATTTTCCACCCCTTTTACTTCAATAATTATCTCTTTTCAGCACAAAAGAGGTAAATAATCTCATTTATTGACAATTAGGATTATATTTTAGGACTAATAATGGATTAATATAATTCCAGTTTTACTGTATCAAAAAGAACCATTTATCCAATCGTCAGTTTCCATATTTTATCAATTAATATCACTATCGATTTTTTAATAATGGAGAAAAATTAGATAATTTTTATAATTTTCGCGGACATTTGGATGAAAACAATAGCAGTTTTTTGGTAGGGAAAATGGGAAAGTACCTGAAATCGATCATAATGATAACGCGGGCGCTTCACTTGGCCCGAGTTTTTGCTCATAAAACATTAAAAAAAAACTCTGTAGGATTGCTAATGTGATAAAAATGAATGCACTTGTGCTTTGACAAACGCAGGTTATTTTACTTTATATTTATAAAAAAATAACACAAAAAGCTATGAAAATATGTAATCGGCGCAGGGAACGAATCCCAAGTATATCTAAAATTTTTTTTTGTTTGGACACGTATAGCTAGAAAGGAATGAGGCAATGCAATTTTTACAAAGTGTGGGGATACTTAAAGAAAGTTTATATATACAGAAACTAGCTATATAACGTCGATGAACTAGATTATTTATTTATTTTTCATAAAGACAATGCGTGATCGACAGTATAGAATAACCCAGGTTATATATAACAATAAAGAAAAGAAATATAAAATCTCATATAAAGTATCAACGAAACGGCGATATTTAACATAAAATATATCTACATAGTTCGTCCAAGTGGTTGAGAAGAGTAATAACTCTGGTTACCGGAGAGTTTCTGAAAGCACCTGTCCTCGCATTTGGCGGAAAAAAAACCACACGCGAACGAGCTCGATGGTAGTGAGGTGGCGCCCATAAGGGCAACCCGCACAGTACAAGAAGGCTATGTACTTCGCCAACCAACAGCTTGAAGAAGTGCTTTGCTTTGTAAATTGACATTTTTTTCTCGAGGGTTATATACCCCAGGCAGCTCTGCGCCCATGCGCTGGGGTATACACTTGAATAGAATGCAAGCTCTCTCATGTAGAGATACCTAAGAAATTTCTTCTGTATCTTCCCTAATCTGAGGGTATTCGATGCGTTATAAGGCGCTCATATTATGAAATTGGTGTTGATCAACTGAGTTCTCTAGCCAAGATCATTAAAGGGTGGACTACATGGACTATAGCAGGGATGGCGAACCTTTTTCCCAAGTGGGTCAAATTTGATATTATTTTTTATTAAATCCATGTGGGGGTCACATAGGTTGAGTATTTAAAACAATAATAAATAAAGGCTTACAAATTTCATTAACATTCAAATTTATAAGCAAAATTATTGCTATTATAACCTTAATTACATATCATAATTTCTATTCGAAAATGGAATGTTCAAAATTTCTTCAACACTTTTGCTTATTATGATAACGATAAAATAAATTCTATAAATATAAATATTAAATTGAATAATAAATAATTATTTATTGTAATTTATTGTATAACAATTGTTATATTATTGTTATCCAAAATAAAGTCACCTGTTTATACGAAATTATGTAACACAAAAGTAATGCCCATTGAATTCGAGATCGAGTAGACTAATGTGCTGCTACCTGACAGCACGCGTTCGGCCGTTAAACTGCTTACAAAAACATTAGTTTCGCTCGATGAGACCCTACGCCCACATAAGCGATTGTACTGTATGCGGTTGGGCACGTGTAAGGTCGTGCAGCGGTCATATTCGCAATGACCGCTAATCAATATAATTGATGGTGTTAAAATGTAATTTTATTGATTTTTTGCAATAGCGACCGTTTGTTTTATTGCCGTCCCCTTCTAACATATGCTGTCTCAGCCACACCGCGCACTAGGCGGATTCTATGTATAAATAATATAATTGATTGTGTTGTAATAAGATTTTATTGATTTTTTGGCGACGGTACTGTATGTGGTCGCGCACGTGTAAGGTCGTGCAGCGGTCATAGCGCACGCCTTGCCCAATACATTCACGCGCGTATACGATATCCTGCCGGCCGTTAACAAAAATACTTTAATTATTTAATATTCAAATCTTAAATATATTTTTCATGTTCTATATTTTGCGGGTGTTCGGCGCACCTAGCACACCCTGAATGTACGTCCTTGGTGGCTACATCTAGTGATATTAGTAGCAAATTACAAATCGTTTTATTTTTTATTAAATTAAAGGCTTTTTTACGATGTTCTAAAAATTCAAGCGGGTTTCAAATTTCACACGTGGGTCACTGCATGACCCGCGGGGTACTCGTTCGCCATCCCTGGACTATAGCTTTGTGCATTAGCTTGAATGATGACATCAATTAAAAAAGTTTAGTTCCAGAAGCAGGAAGATACGTGATTAAAAAAAGACCAACTTTGGCATTGTTTTAGTTGTATAACGCACCTAGCCATCCACATGATACAGGTGTAAACAATTAAATCAGGGATCATCTCAATTAAAAAGGATATTAAATTAAAGTTTCAAGATTTTTTGACAAAGCTCCATGGTTTTTGTATGATATGAATTTTTGAGCAGTAAAATACCGTGTAAATTGAGGGATAGGTGTATATAATACATTCAAAAATATTTTATTCATCTTATTCTAATAAAAACGTGTTTTTAGTGTTGAAACAAAAAATCGGCACTCTATTATTTGCCGTTTTAAATTTTATCTAAAATCCTAATTTGTGCAAATAGAAAAATGCACAATAATTCAGATGATTTTACCGCTCTCCATCGAACAAGTTGACTAACATGTGTCACCTACATACCGCAATTTTATTTACCTTAAGCGATTCGGTGAATGTTGTAATTTAACATATCGACGCCTCACCAAAGGACGTCTTGTGGCCGCAGACGCTGGTCGCAGCTCAACACACTATATCATGATCGCTATGCGTAGATGATGACCGTTTTCGGCGAAACGAATGAGACAGAAAGATATGTCTTCGTGCGGCTCGAAGTGATAGTATGCGATGACGATCGTCGAGTGATGGTGAGTGATAGCCACCTGCAGCTCGTCTACCACTCTTTCTTCTGCCGACTGACTGGTGGTCAGATCGACCGGTATCTAGTGCTTAATCAACAGCCGACGCGATCCTATCTGCGGTAAACGCAACGCAAGCTTTTCCGGAAAATGGACATTTTCATCCGTGAAAGTTTTAAGTGTCATATTGAATAAAAAGAAGTGCATGAAAAACTAGTGATTATATGTGATTTTATTTAAATATTTTAATCAGGTATTTATTTTATTTTAATTTCGCATATTTTCTAACGTTTTTCCGTATTATTCATCTCGAATCTCATGGATTTATTTTTATTCAGGATTTTTTTTATCCTAAGATAAAAAAAATGTGTTGTAATGTTTAATCATCGCATGTACTCGTTCTATTTGCTTGATCATCTGAATCATCAATAATAAATATTGTAAAATCAATAGCGCAAGATCAGACTCGTGTAAGTCGAGTTGCACAATTTACACGATTTTTCCAACGCTCGATCATCATGAATGCAACCGTCGACATTGAAACATTCATCTGAAAGTTCAAACTTAATATGGCTGGACGTTCTCGGACTGGATCGCCGAATTTTGGCATTGGTCCTTGTAACGAAATCATTGGTTTGTCATCAAATTGCGTAACTAATTCTGGTGTGTGCTGAGTCAAAATGATTTCACCTGCGGCAAGAACATGTAAACTATTTACATGGTCAGATGAGATCCGATTAAAAGGCCTTGTCCGATTTCTTTTTGCAAGAAGAACACGAACGACTCTCACTGGATTGCATTCTTTGCATTGCTCATCACAGCCGTCTTTTACTCGATGACAGGGTCGATCGATCGATCTACATATTTCGGTGTTAAATAATAACATAATTATTAGTTCAGAATCAATCAAATCAATCAATCAAACAAATCATTTTGATTTTTTCTTAAAAATAGAAGGGGGTTTATTCACTATTTTTTTTAAGTAGCAATAAATATTATTTATTATTACTCTTCTTATTATAAATATCAGAAAATTCTAGTGTTGTTCAAATGAGAGTTCTGTTTATTTTGTTATTGCCTTTTAAATGCTTAGAACATTTAAATGTTTGATATTTAATTATTAATATTCAGTTACTTCTACTCGTCGCTTTATTTAAAGCTCGATACTTTTCTATATGCAAGAATATCCTTTAGGTTTCTGTTATCAAAATTAAATTGTATTTATTGTCTAATATTCACTTGTCTATGACACATAGTTTAATTTTGGCCTTGTCCTGAAAAAATATCATTTTTTTTAAAAGCATATACTTCTGTTCTCATGTACAAATAATAATATAATTCTTTCCAGTTCTCTCATTATTATTTTAAAAATGCCATTGAAGCAAATAGATAATCTATATTTTTCAATAACGTTATTTTGACATAATTTTTACTTTATTTTATCTAAAAGTTTTATTTTAAATTTAAATGATTGCTAAAACTCGCTTTTCTTTCAGATTTGCTTCAACATCTTAAATTATTTTGAATCTCTTAGCTGGATTTATAGTTTTATTAGGGTTTGACATTTTATTTTCAAAAGAAAATAATTCACGATACGAAATTTAAGTAAAAAATTAACGCCCGTTTAACGCAAATCTGGCAAAACGAAGGTTTGGGGAAAAATATTTTTTAACTCTATGGATGTTTGCTGAGACTATACAAAAATACAACGATACATGCGGGAAAACGAAGAATATGAGAACGATATACAGAGATGATTAGCATTATTTTTTTGTATTGAGGTTCAACTACGTTTAAATATACGAAGATTAAAGCTTTGGTTGGTTCCTTTTATGGTTATAGATAACGTGCCATGTAATTGTTAATTGTTGTTTGTTACATCGTTGTCTAATTATAAGTTTCCTAGTACATTTCTAAGTACTGAAATTTAGTCTGAAGTTAGCACAATCGTGCTAAATACGAATGAGATTATTTTGCTTAAACTGTGAAAGAAGAGATATATTATTAAAAAGATAAATATTATACTTTGATTTATTTAATGCTGACTAATTTTATAATATAATCAATTTTCTATTATTCATGTAGATTATTTGGTTTCCAGAGTATCTGCACATGCTTGTAATTCTTTTATCAGAAGTCTAATGCTATATCTTTAGAATGCTATACTTGGAGTAACACAATCTTGGTATAAAATTGAGTAAGAACGCTCGTTAGATCTCAGAAGAAAATTGTATCAGTTGTAAACTAGACTGAAATATATGAGCTAATAAAAATTTTGAAAATGTCGATAAAGTGTGAATATTATTCTTATTTTATTTATTATCTCAATCGATCAGAAGAAAACGCATGAAAATGAAATATGCCACTGATTTTTTGATGCATTGATCAGTTTGAATAAATTATGAAATCAAAAATGAGTGAAAATTCTCACCGATTATTATTAAAAATGCCAAAGCTGGAAATCAAGAAGAATATTTTTATTTGACAAAGGATAGATAATAAAAGAAGCAGCTGAAAGCATTTCCAAGACATTTTTATCAATTTAAAAGTAGCGATCTAAAGGAGCTAAAGGATACATCAAAATTAGGAAGATGTATTAAGTAATAACGACTTATTAGATAAAGCGGAAAGAAATGTCATTTTTTGCGTTACTTTGGAACCAGTTTATTACCGACTGATGTTGAGCTAATACGTCCTTATTTGTATTCTTTTGAAGCTCTGTTAGTAATGCTTCCGTTGAAATATATTTTTTATTTTTTTGGCCAATAGTAAAAAATGCAACGGCCATTGATTAAAAAACATATTTTTGGTATTTTATGCTGTTTATTTGATAAAAGGATTGAAATCAAATAGAGTTACCTCAATATTTATTGAGATAAACTGAATCTTTGACAGTACTATAGATTTAAAAAGTGGTGTAAGTGGGGGAAAGGTCAAACCAAAATCAGGGAGACCTAAATTTTGTCTAAAAAGTCTAAAGAATTTTTATTATAAATAATCATTGACCTTTATTGTCCGCAATTGTGAAAAAAAAAATATAAAAACAACAATATTCGCTTCTGTAGCCACGGCGCGATGTGTTTTCTTGCTAGCATCCGGTACGAAATGCCAAGTGCGAGTGAAACGTATACTAGTGATACGAGCCGCGAGAATTTGGCTGTCGGTCTACCGGTGGCGCGTCCTCAGTCCGCGGTAAGACATCGCCATAACTATTTTTATTCTTAGAATAAATCTATATTGATTTTAAATCCTTAGGGTCTATTTATAATGGAAAATAGACTTTCCATTATAAATAGACCCCATTATAAATGACACTTTAAACTCATCGGTGGAGTCTGATCCGTGTAGAAGAATCAAGAAATTGTCACAAGACCTCGGTTGTCCACAGTTAACGGTGAAGGATAATTTTAAAAGACAAGAGAAATAATAGATAAAGAATTTAAGGGCTGCGCGAGCTTCCAAACTGTGTCTTAGAATTGTTACTATGGATAAGATGTCGGTCTTCTACGCCAATCCGAGGAGAAAAACAAAGACTTTTATCGAATCATGTACTCGTGTCTACCCCTAGGGCCTAGGTTAGCGATGGCTAACCTTTTTCCCAAGTGGGTCAAATTGCATATTATTTTTTATTAAATCCATGTGGCGTGTCATATAGCTTGAGTAATTAAAACAATAATAAATAAAAGGCAAGCTCTATTAACTTTCAAACTCTGCGCAAAAAATTATTGCTATTATAACTCACCTATACCTAACACTTTAAAGATGTGGCGTGGATTTCTTTATCCTTTGTTTACTAAATATGTTTAAAAGAAGTGAACGGCTCAAATTACTTTTAATAATATTTATCTTATCATCATAATTTCTATTCAAAAAAATGGAGGTTCAAAATTTCTTCAACACTTTTGCTTGCTGGTGATAACGATAAAATAGTAAAACTACAAATATAAAATATTAAATTTAATACTAATAAATAATTATTTATTGTACTGTATTACATAACAAATTGTTATTATTGCTATCCAAAACCTCACCTGTTTATACGAAATTATGTAACACAAAAGTAATGCCCAATGAATTCGAGATCGAGTAGACTAATTTGCTGCTACCTGACAGCACGCGTTCGGCCGTTAAACTCCTTACAAAAACATTAGTTTAGCCCATTAAGGTCGTGCAGCGGTCATATTCGCAATGACCGCTAATCAATATAATTGATGGTGTTAAAATGTAATTTTATTGATTTCGCAATAGCGACTCGTTTGTTTTATTGCCGTCCCCTTCTAACATATGCTGTCTCAGCTTACAACGCACTAGGCGGAATCTGTGTATAAATAATATACCTATTGATTTGCAATAGCGACAGTTTGTTTTATTGCCGTCCCATTCTAACATATGCTTTCTCAGCCACACCGCGCACTAGGCGGAATCTGTGTATAAATAATATAATTTTATTGATTTTTTGCAATAGAGACCGTTTGTTTTATTGCCGTCCCCTTCTAACATATGCTGTCTCAGCCACACCGCGCACTAGGCGGATTCTATGTATAAATAATATAATTGATTGTGTTGTAATAAGATTTTATTGATTTTTTGGCGACGGTACTGTATGTGGTCACGCACGTGTAAGGTCGTGCAGCGGTCATAGCGCACGCCTTGCCCAATACATTCACGCGCGTATACGATATCCTGCCGGCCGTTAACAAAAATACTTTAATTATTTAATACTCAATTCTTAAATATATTTTTTCATGTTCTATATTTTGCGGGTGTTCGGCGCACACCTAGCACACCTACGTCCTTGGTGGCTACATCTAGTGATATTAGTAGCAAATCAAAAATAATTTTATTTTTTATTAAACGAAGGCTTTTTACAATCATATCTAAAAATTCAAGCGGGTTCGATAATTTCACACGCGGGTCACTGCATGGCCCGTGGGGTATTTGTTCGCCATCCCTGCCCTAGGCCATCATTGACTGAAAAAGGTACTCTTTATATATGGTAGGATTTTTGTAGGAATAATTCACTATGAATTACTAAAACCTGATTAGACAGTAACATCAGAGTCGTAGCTCCTTAAAAAACGATCAGTTTTATGAAATTATCAAAGATAAATTCGCTTCATACTACATTTTTTTAAGCCCATTGAATATTTGCTTCGAGATATTATAAAACTGCTTATTCTTAAGAGAAAGATCACAAAAAACCATGGAAAATTATTTAATAAAACAATATCGTACAGTTTTTGTTTAAATAAAACTTTAGTCACCACAAAAAAGTAATTTCTTTCCACTTTACCGAAATTATTCTTTGTTATTATCCAGGCAAGAAATTAGTCGTTTTATGGCAAAAAATATATTAATGGCAATGAGGATCTGATCATTATCGATGACCTTAAAAATAATTATTTTTTGCGAGTATGGCGAGATGTTTTATAAATTATTTAATTTAATTAAAAATAATGATTTTTTTTCGATATTTATCCAGATATTCTTGAGTTTATTGTTTTTTAAAATCTTCCATTATACTCGTTCGATTCGAGAATGAATTTTACTTAATTTTTACGTGATTTATACAGTATTTTCGAAAACAATGACAATAATTGTCATTAATGTCATGAGCCGGAGAAATCTATGTTTGAATTTTAATATGTTTTGACATTGTTTTTGGCCCATTCAATATCTAATCGTGTGTACGACACCGTTTTGAATCGAAGTCGCTTTCAAAAAATTCTGAAAACAATGTCGACGTCTCCTCAATATGCCTAAACGCATTTCAGCAACAATCCACGAGATTGACATCGTTTGATCGCTCAAAAAACTGGTTTAGCATTATTTAGTCAAAGGTCAAATATTTTTTTTCTGCTCAAACCCAGATGAACTGGACGTCCTTAGAATGATAATCTGTTACATTTTATATTGGCCGCGTTACAAAATCATTTAATTGAAATCCGCCATGTACGGATCGATCGAAATTAATTAAAATAAAAATTACTAGCGTTTCATTAACGCGAATTATCCAGTCACTCGACCATTGTATAATCGGTTTATTAATTGAATTAAAGTATGGCACATAATTTCATATGTAGCATAATGGCGTGGAATATTCGATTATTTGTGGATAATTCGATCGTGCGGGATTGCAAAATTTTGCAATTTTAATCACGTAATCAATTATGTAAAAAATTTAAATAATGATAAAAAAAGATCGGATGCAAAAGTGCAGCGACGTTCGTTAATGAAATTGCGAAATCTCATTGGTGAAAATTTCATCGAATATAAATAGACGTCGATATGTGTGCGATGATTATGCAACAGTTCAAATTTAGATGTGTTACATGACTTTGTGCAAAATATTTAATTTGATTTTTATTAATGGCGAACGCGTCGATCGCTGAAAGGTTAAAATTGTTTTCAGTATATTTTCTTTTGACGATTATTTTCGTTCAAGTATGCAAATACACTTTCGCATTGTGTGTTTTGAGCGCGTAAACATTGGCAATAATCCGGCGTATCTTGCGACACGGTTATGCAACATACGGCATCGGATCATCTGGCAGAATTTAATTTGTTGCCTATTAACTTTTCAGTTGACTCCTATAATGTCACACGGTTGGCATTTAACATTAAGCGGCTCCGCAGAAGAACTGGTCGTGTACGGTGAGCCGTTCACCGTTTTGCAATCGTCCATGGTGCGAGTGGTTATAAGGGCATATGGAGTCGAGAGTGACTTCGGAGTCACTCTAGAAGTCATACGCGTGTCAAGGGTCACTGCTTTTAAATTAAAAATTAATCATCACAGTTTTAAAACAACACGGTGTAAAAAATTAGGACCAATTGCATTTATACGGTTAAAGTCCAATGTTTAGCCCAATACTGTGTTTTATTGAATCGTATATAAGATCAAACCTTTTAGATCAAGATCAGTTAAACTCACTCATTCTTCAGCGACCGTTTCCGCAATAATTTAATTTGGCGCTACTGAAAAATACTATATATGCTTAAAATACACAGAAAATTTAATTTACGATAAATTAAAGAAAAAAAATATATAATGGTTACCCAGAATCAATGTCGCATTTTTTAAACGGTATTTTAAAAAGAGTCCTCTTAGATTCATCATCATAGATAGACATAAGCTAACATGTCTTTATAACAGTTTACTATCCGAATATTGTTTTGAGATAAAAATATCCCTTTTCCTAAATCTAGAGATAATAAGAGAATTGTGTCCGTCTGAACAAGTCAGAACTGAGTCAGTGGCGCACCGACAGTGTCTTTAAATGTCAGTAAATTTAATGAAAAAAAAATTAAGAATTTTCCGATTTTATTTTCGAAAGTTTATTGAAATATTAGGGTAATGTCGTTTTTTTCAATGAAATTCAAAACAATTTTTTTTATACTTTATTTAACTTTTCTTATACAAAATAATTCCCCATATTATCTATAACCTTATATCACCTTTCTTTCAATCATCCATACCCTTCTTGTAAAACTCTGCGGGTTTTGACTGAAAATAGTCTGAAAGCGCTGTATTCACCTCTTCTAAGGAATTGAAATTTTGATCCCTTAGAAAATGTTCCATAGAACGAAATAAGTAAAAATCAGATGGCGCGAGATCCGGCGAGTATGGAGGATGCAATAGGGTGACTCATCCAACATCCTGAATTTTTTCACACGTCAATTTCGCAATATGAGGTCGCGCGTTAATGCGCGTGGGACCCCAACACCTTCTTTTTGAATATTTCCTAACTTACCGTTGAGTACTGGACCAGGATGTACCGACCTTTCCCGATAATTGTTCAATGGTCAGCATCGGGTCGTCTTACTGAGTTCACGGCTGCTTCATCCACCTGGACGGGTCGTCCACTTCGAGGCTCGTTTTTTAAACACAAATCATCAGATTTAAATTTTTTGAACCATCGTTGGCATTTGCTGACATCCAATATGTCACCGTAAATCTCGCAAATATCCTTCGTAGCCTCTATCGCTTTCTTTTTCAAATGATATTGAAAAAGTATACAGCTCCGCAGAAGTAGTTCCGACGAACACGTCTCTCCCATTGTCGTCAGAGGGATATAGAAACCGTAAGGTAGCCGCTACACAAGGCAAACTTAAAACACGTCCTTACTGCCTAACATACTGAGGGAAACTATTTTAAAGATGGTGCATCGAAAAAACGTCATTACTTATGAGTATCCCTAATAATATTTGTTTCCCCTCTTGGCGTCTCTCGGTGCACTTAATCTTCCGGCACCCGTGTGCGCCGCACAATTTGGCCATATGGACGGCGCGTTCTTGTGCGGAATTGCACGCTGATGTAGCTTTACATAATAATAAACTACTTGTGCGATTTATAGTGACATATTGGATGTCAGGAAATGCCAACGTTCGTTTAAAAAAAATCTGACGAAATCGATTTGGAAACTGAAACAGAAAGAGGACGGTGTAGTCAAGCGAAAGAAGTGGCTTTGAAAACTCAAATCGAGGCAAAGTCAACGATTAATAATATCGGCGCATCTCGGTCTATTCAAAAAGGTTAAAAACATATAGTAAAAGTTAAAAACAAGGTGTTTGGGTCCCTCACGATTGGAAAAAAAGAGAGATACCGCCCTTTTCTTTGAGATTTAATTACTGAAAATTAAAGATGGATTATCTGCTCGAATGTTACTGAGAAAAACAATGATTTCGACCCCGGAAAAAGTGATTTCAACCCCTGAAACCTGGACTGCATATAAAAAATTGTTATCATGTGGTGAGATGCATACTTTTGTATCCGGGATGAAGTTTCATCCCTTGCTATCCACGCCCACCCATATACCGGCTTATATTATGTGGATGGTATAATAGCAATGTAGAGATGCTACAAGGTTAAACTCTTTAAGTTTAGCCTTGAAATTACCGTGGCCAGTAAAATAAATGTCATATTATCTGCTTGTATTTGCAATTGTTAATATTATAGCTGATATATGTTTATGAGTACCGGTATTCTTAAAAAAATATTACTGGAATCAATCAACCTTAACACTCAGGGACCCGATCCCGCGTTAGTGCGGAAATTTTCGTAAACGGTAAACACCCGCTCCCGCACTAACGCGGGTTCACACGAAACGTGTTATCTAATGCGCTACAAAAGGCTTTCTTTGAAAGTTCTACGACTCGACACAGTTTCATTCATTGCTCTGCATGCCCTTTGTAAAATATGTGACATATGTATTTATTTATGGCTAAAAACTGTCCTTGAAATAATAGATTATTTGGATCGAAAACTTTCCAGTACTTACACATCGACTGTAACGAATTTAGGTTTTTGTTTATCCATTCACAAAATAACTTTTTTGGAATATTTATGTGGTACAACCCGTCACATCCTTTATTACAAAGCTAAAATTACCTACATACTACATAAAAATATCTATTTGTTTTTTATCGTCTAAAATACAAAATAATCATCATTTTCACAACGAAAATTCATTTCATTCAAACATTCTAACAATTTAATATGCGGTAATTTACGGCACAATTTATTTTGAACAAACCATTCCAACAGGAAAAGCACAGTTACTTTACAAGAGCGCAAACGATCGACAAGATGCGTAACGCATGTTTCGCCCATACCAAGGCTGGCGCTTTTACCAGTTAAATAATACTAGACTAAGGCAGTTGTATCACATGAGGAGAAATTTGAGAAAATAATATTTATATCTAAAAAAATATTTGGGTCAGGGATATAACAATTTTTTATTAGATTTAAATCTATGGAATTCGTGAAAAAAACGTCTGATTTATTTATTTTTATCTTGAATGAAATAAATGGCCTTCAAGCTATAAACTCGAATAAAAACCAAAATTCTTCTTATTTTATACACCACCTAAATCTAATTATAAATGATATCATCTATAGTGCATTTATCGCTCATAAAAAGCTACGAAAATAATAATAAATTACATTACATGACACGTTACATTATTTCCGATGATATTCAATATAATCAATGTATGATTTTATTTAATAAAAATTGGGCAAGATTTATATATCCGATAAAACGTTAATGTTTTAATAAAAACATTTTTTTTGTTATAATAACGTCTCACGTAATATGTCATCTGATAATTACGAAAATTATTATAATAAGATGAAATTACATGTGACTTTCCTTTTCTCTTCGTAGAATTTTCGGTGATCCGTGCATTTATTAATCTACCGGGTGTTCGCAAAAGACATTCCATAATTTATATAGTGATTAATATAATAAATAAATAATTTAAAATACACTGTTCTAATTTTATCTGATAGTTAGATCTTTTGTGTTTAGATTTCAATGTCAAAGTGTAAAACATTAATTTGCGTGTGAAGCAGGAGAAAGTCGCATTCTATCTAATCAATTAGACTTTCTTATGCGACAATTATTTATTCGGTTAATGACATCTGCTATTATAAATACATATTTTTGTTTCAAAAATCAGATTAAAACATAACACAGAAATCTAAGTTTGTACCAGAAATTGCTAAACAATGTTACAACAGAATATATCATACTGAGTTACGGTTAATTGGCTTAACATATGTCGTAAATGCGTAGAGAAAAAAAATATTACGAACCAGTTGTAGGTCCATAGACCACACTGTTGCACATTGCACAAGCCAGATGAATAATCTCTACGTATATAGTACGGCCATATATTTTTATAAATATTTTTTTAATAATAATGCGACATATATTAAATTTCTGATGATGTTATTTTGTAAAATCGCCGAGAAGAAAACAGGAAACGGTAATAAATTATCGATGAGAGCGTGTTTGCGATTAGCCATGGGATTGGCTATTTTTTTCCGTTGACGATGCCATGAAGTTCATCGCACAAATACGAGTTTTAATGAAAGTTGTAATAAAATATTGACCTATCGCGTATGCAGTACAGTTAATATCCGAGAGTGAAAACTTGTTCGACAGTGTACTCGAAAAGCAAAAGTGGTTAACGGGTTATTCAGGAAAAAAATAAAAATGCATAGAATATTTAATAAACCAATTTATAATCAATTAAAAATAATCATTTTTCAGTTCTATATTAACTCGATAACCCAGAACGAGTAATGAAAGAAAGGTTAGGTTCCAAAAAAAATATATTTTTCTATGTCAAAAAACAAGTTTTAAGTACTATATATTAATTATTTATTTATTTTATCATTGTTCCCTGACCAGCTTTACATATTATATTATTTATATTAATTACTAAATTATTAGGAATTTATTTACATTTACAAAAGAATCATACAAAATACCACACAGTTACAAAAAAAATGTCCAAGATAAAAAGTTTTTAAATAAAATAGCTCCTTTTTTCAAAAGATCTTTTTATGGTCAGCTAGATTCCAAATACTTTTATTCAGTCCGCATGATTTTAATATGATGTCATTTTGAACATTCAAAATTTCAAGAAGATTTCTTGAAGAATTTCTGCTATGGAATTAGCAATTTTAGAAAAGTCTAACATTATTACAAAAGTATTTACAAAAAATGTAGCCACTGGTTCGATAATAGAAAATTGCTGGAATTCATTTTCAAATTGCTCCAAAAGCTCTTAAAGTTTTAGGTCAAAAATATTTTCACCAATCATTTTTTTCATTCTTGGAAAATGTTCAAGAAAATTTTTCGACAAATTATTTATCCAAAACTGTATTTTAGCTTTGAAGGCTTTTATATAAATCATTTCTGCTATATCTTTATTTTCTCCCTGAAGTTTATGATTTAAATTGTGCAATATTTCACAAATATCAGTTTAAAAAGTCAAGTCCATCAGCTTGTAGAGGGGGCACATGCGCCCGCGAGTATAGGGTTAAGGACCCCTGCTCTAGCGGGTGGACGCCCTGCCCCTTCCCCTGTGTCCTTGTACGTTTCCAAGCGCGACGAGCTTCCCCAAGCTATCGTTTCTTATGGCGAGATGTCCAAAGTATCGAAGAACTCGAATATTCGTTCGGAGGTATTTTTATTCGTTCCCCATTTCTTTTTTAATTACGTTTAGCGGTCCATGATATTCTCAGAAGACGTCGCCAGCATCACATTTCAAAGGCGTCAATTTTCTTTTTCATATCTTTCTTTATGGTCCAGGTTTCTATGCTCTAATTAAAAAAAATGAGAATACCAGACTCTGCACTAAACCTTTTTTTTTTTTTTGGATATCCCGCTGTTTTTCCAAATTGTTGATAGCTTTGAAATCTCAGTTTTAGCCATCCCTATTCGCCTTCTTATCTCCGGCTCACAATTTCCGTTACTCGTAAGTAGTGATCCGAGATAAAGAAATTTTTTAACCCTCTTCAGATCTGGAAGATTGACAGATCTGGATAGCTGATTACTTCTGTCAACGATAATCAGCTAGGTTTTAGTAATGTTGATCTCGAATCCTAGTTTTTTATTTTCACAGATATCTTTTTTGAGCAGATCGGCATTTTCTTCTTCGTTGGTGGCTATTAATGTCGTATTTTCCGCATATCTGAGATTTGATTTTTTTTACCCGCTATTTTAAACCCGCCTTCCCAGTTTTCAAGAGCTTTTCTCAAGATATATTCCTTGTATAAGCTGAATAGGTCTGGGGAGAGTATGCAGCCCTGTCTCACTCCTTTGAGCACCGAAAACTTTACAGACGAACTCTATTTTAACTATTCCAGCGATGTTCTTATACAGGCTCCGGATAAGATATATAATATGTAAGGGTGCGCGTATTTTTTTCAGCATCTTCCACAAACAATTCCTATACACGCAATCAAACGCCCGTAGTCCAAGAAACACATCACCATAGGTATGTTGAACTCTCTGCTCTTCTCTATGATTTGGCGGATATCGAGAATTTGCTCTCCGGTTCCTTTTCCTCTAACGAAGCCCGCCTACCCTTGGGGTATTTGCCATTTATGCAACTAAACGTGATTATTTTTTCAGTTGAACGATGTCATCTTTATTTTCTGAAACATTTTCATCATTTGCGTCTTTTGTCCTCATTAAAAAGTCTATAATTCTGGCTTGTTTCCTATTCTATCAAAGGTTCATCGTTGATTTCCTGATTATTTTCGGATTTTCTCAGTGGGTAGGTCTACAAAAAATGATTCTAGTTTTTTTTAATTAAAACCACCACCTTTTTTTGTTCAACAAATTTGAATAGTATATAGAAAAAACGGTCAGCACTCAACTGGTTAATATTACTTAGTATTTTTTATATTTTAAATAAATTATGAGCGAAATATACTCCATTACTTTTTAATATTCTGCAGAACCCCCAAATATTTTACCCACGAGCCGCCACTGCATATATCTATGCTTTGCTCTGCTGATCTTAGGTACCTTCTCATTTTTTTCCACAAAAAGAAATGCAATTGTTTTAAAAACATCCTTTCTCGAGTGCTTACAATTTTTTGAAGTGAGATTAATTATGTCTTACGTCTTGTTTGAGTTTTGAAGTGACCGCGATATGTACAAAAATCACGTAATTTCCGTCGATTGTTGAGGATTTTAAAATCTTGGCTGCCGCAAGTAAATACTGTGGAAGAAGTAGAAAGATTCCAAACAATGGAAAAGTAGATTCCATAAAAAAATATCAAAAACCAAGGATATTTCTTCTAAAAAATCTCAGTGCTCGAGATAATCATCAAATTCTTTTAAATAATCATTTTAAAAGTGCGGATAAAGACAAATAAAACAAATTTCGCTGGCCTTTAATCATGTTGTATCTGACGTATCTTGACATTGCTAGCCATATTGGATGCTAACTGTATTTTTGGCTATCGAAAAGGTTTCACATGTTGCGGTGTGGAAGAATTTATATCCAAAAACAGCATTGTTATGATGCTTTATCCCCCATATTCGTCAGATATGGCCTCCTGTGACATTTTATGTTATATGTTACAAATGACAATATATGTCATATAGTTTTTTTTATTTAAATATTATATATAATAACAATTAGGATAGTTGTACAGGTGGCCTAAAAGTCATAACACCATTTTAAAATGGAATAACTTTTTCATTTCTGAATAATTCACTTTTATTAATTCATAAACAGAAAACACACTTCTTTGAAATAATTTCTATTTAGTTTTGAAAATTACGTCCTTTAAATAACCACCATTTTGCTGTTCATAATGACGCGCTCTTTCTAAGGGGTGAATCATCACCTGTCGTAATGTTTCTTGTCTTATTCCTTTCATTTCTAAAAGGATGTTGGCCTTCAATTGCTGAATGGTTCGAGGATTATTACGGTATACTTTATTTTTCAAATACCCCCACAGGAAAAAATCTGCAGCAGTTAAGTCAGGTGAGCGTGGCGGCCAAGTAATTTCAGAATTTCGCGAAATTATCCTTCTCCCAAAAATTTGCCTTAAGAGTTTAGTTGTCAGGCGAGCTGTACGGGCAGTAGCACCATCTTGCTGTAACCATACCTCTGGTGTGTCTAAGACTGAAGGACGCACGAAATTCTCCAGCATTTCTTGATACCATCAGAAAAAAGGTTCAAGAACCCCTTCCTGCAGTTACACCACACCAAACTCTTACCTTTACAGGATGCAGACTACGTTGGTGGACTATCCTTGGATTTTCTGTCCCTCAGAATTGCTTATTTTGTTTGTTAACAAATCCGTTTAGGTGGAAGCGGACCTCGTCGCCCATAATGAGATTGTGAATGATATCAGCTTCTTGCCTTGCAAATTCTTGAACCTGGACAGCATACGCTAATCGATTCCGATAATCTGCTGGCTTCAGTTCCTGCACTAGCTGTATCTTATACGGATAGACATGCAGCATCCTTTGAATCCTCTGGAGCGAGGTTCGGGACATCTCCAACTGCTGGGACCGCCTTCGACTTGACATTGAAGGCTCTTCTTTAATGCGTCAGCGTACACGCTGTATGTTGGCCTGTAACCACCCTGAACGTTACCTCCCAGCAAGTGGCAAATCACTCACAGATCCCTGAATTTGAAACCGTCGGAATAAACGAAGTATAGTTTGTTTATGTGGTAGTTTTCTGACCCCAAAATTATGAGTGTAGGCTCTTTGCGTTACACAATTGATCGTTTGTTTTATATTAATATATAGAATTCGAAAAAAATAATTATTGTAGAAAGTTATTTAAATTTTAAGTGGTATTGTGACTTTTGGGCCACCCGTATATTTTGGAATGGTTACAATGAAATTTAAATAATTTTAATTAGATTTTAATACGATTATTAATGCTATTTATAACATGTCGATCCACGAGACATTACTTAAAAATAAATAAACATATTTTAGTATTTATATAGTTTTTGATTTAATGTCACATAAAAACGCATTCATTCGGTGTCATTGTCTGACATTAACCACACCCGTCTACGTCATGATAGAAAAAAAAATATTATGCATAATAAATAATATGATTCATATTTGTATCCTATTATTTTTAAATGTTATCGATATGTAACTTTTGAACGTGTGTTTAAATATTTGAAAAATAAAACAAATGAATTCATTTTTTTTGAAAGACATCTGACGGAAATGTTGAAAATTACTCTTTATTCAAATATTTAATTAGCAAGTGAACGTTGAGAGTTCTAAGCGAGGGGCGTAGCAATCGAAATGAGGCAAATAAATAGTATATTAATTATGTAATGATGTAAACATTGCAAAATTTCGTGTTGCCAAACTGGGACGGGTATTTATTTTTGTGTTCAATTAGCCACCGGCTCATTAATTATTCAATATGGCGATTATTGCTGTTTTTATTGGTCATAATTACGCTTTATTGTCAATTTTGTAAGGCGTCGTAATTACACGAGGTTTCGACAGACCACGCCCGATCGTAAATTAATATTGTATCGGTCCGATGCACGTAGTTTATGCACGTCATGCACCGGCCATATAAACATTTGTGAATATAATATATTTTCAGACGTTAGCTGACTTTAATGTGAATGAAAATCTCTGAAAAATATATTTAAATAACGTCCGTTTTACATAATTTTTAATTTTATGATTTCAGAAAATGACGTAACTGCATTTACGACATCGATACTTCAGATGACACAACTGCACGAGATGCGCGTTGCCAAATTATCGTGTCATTCGCATATTTTTTAATTCGAGTCACGTTTCGCATTAAAAAAATACATATGTGTGTTAAGATCGAGTGAGCTTTTCGTGTTGTTTCAGTCAAATGTGCCAAAAATAGTAGAATTTAGTGGTTTTTTTTGTGCGTGTGTTTCGGTGGAGACAATCGGTGGTGTGAAAAAAAATATAGTGTTTCGCAAATTGATCGATTCCGTTAGATCATCGTTTGGTAATCTTGACCATCGTCAAGATGATGTCACTGTACAGAACCATCAAGGCCACGGGGACCACCAAGAGACGGCGAGACAGAAGGTAAGTCAATTTTATTACATTTCGCAAAAATATTCGACGTGATCTCAATTATTTTCATATTATTAAACAATAAAAAAATTAGCAAAGCTCCGAACCATGCTATGAAAATATATTTAGTACAAATAGATCATGCCAGATGTCACTAATACATTATTTATCTTATCGTAATATATACGTATATTGATTAATTCATCATGTTTATGATAAACGATCTTTTTGATTAAATCAGTATATGTCAGAAAAATATTTGAAAGATATAAATCGGTTTTTTTATGTCAAATATGTCATTTATTATTGCAATTCATGCTTATTCATTGAGGAAAATTGTCCTATAAATACATTTAAGATAGATCTTTATTATTATATATGATTTTGCGAGTATTGTTATTTAATTCGTTGTCATGAATAAGAATAATCCACATATGATAGTTATTGCATTAAATCTTGCATTTAAATCATTAATACAAAGTCAAACCTCCTATAGCGCTCACGGCTATAGAGCAGAATGTTTGACTGTCTATAGTGTTCTATAGTGTTATGAACAAACTAAAAATAGAATAAGGTAATTTAAAATATGTTTTATGTATTGATTTTGTTCAATTTATAAAATACATAATATATAAATATGCCTAGTCTTATAGCGCAGATTTCTATAGCGTGTTACCCATCTCGGCGCTATAGAACAGTTGACTGTAATTAAATTATTTACTGTAAAATTCGAAAAAGGTTTTTTTTCCTCCAAAATTTCTGGTTTAACGTTTTTAATAAATTAAATCCAACTTTTATTCCTATTTGAGCTTTAATAAATAAAATAAATAGCTCTTTAAGTCTTTCTTTGGTCATTATTTAGTGGTTTTTGATGATTTTAATTGTTTTAAACACTCGAATCATATATAGGTTTTTTTTATATTAGGGGGACCAAGAAGAAATCGCGTATTTTATAAACAACACAAATACTTATTGTTATGTATTATAGTTAACATTATTATTTACGACCACTTGACATCTCTCTTGCGGCGATGAGCTTCATAGATCTGAAAATGTAATAATTGTATGAAACGTAGTATGTAGGGCATGGAAGAACCTCCCAGATTAACTCCTGAATTCTTTCATGGCTAATTCTTGCTGTGTCGTCAAAATTAGCATTTATTACCGTAAGCCATTGAAGGTAAACTTTGTTAATGAATTTAGAGCCTTCGCTAGTCTTCAAGCTCTAGTAGTAAAATAACACCATATAATGTCTGATGTGTTCTTTGTCAATTTGGGATATGTAAATTTTACCCTTAAGGTAAAATAAAATTTATTACATAAGAATAATGTTAAACAAGAGTTCTACAACAACAAAAAAACACAGGGATGTTTACATCACCGCGTCTGGATTCAATCTGAACTAAAATATCGTCTTATAAAATACGCGATTTCTTATTGGTTCCCTTATTAATTGAAGAATATTAAAATAATTTAACTTAAAATCACTTAATTAAAATTAACTTACAGTAAGTGTGACCTTTTTCAAATTTATCTTCAATGGAATCTTACATCCAGAATTACTTAAACCATTATTAATTTTCAGAAATAAAACAATTAATATTTTGTCGATTTTCCGTATATAAATAGGGATTCAGATAATTTATTAATTACAGTCAACTCTCCCATAGCTATCCTGCTATATATAGAGCAGTGTGTGTGGCAGTCCCTCCTATAGTGCTCATTTCTAAAGCGCCGTTTTCTACAAATCGGTAAAATACATATTTTGATAATGTTTGATGTTTTTACTTCATTTAATCCACAAAATGCGATTAAAAAAATGAAACCCCTTATATTGTATGGTTGTCTAGTCTTCTATAGGATGAGTTTCTATAATGTAGTCACCATATCGGCGCTATAGAAGGGTTGAATGGGCAATAAGTCGTGTAAGTATAATAATTCAGATCTAAATTGCTGGTGTTTATTAATTAATCATTGTTTATTCTAATTTTGTTAGAAATATATTAATGTTTAATTGAAAATTATTATATATACCTCGATCCTCATTGTCAAATATGTCGTATATTAAGTAAAATATTAAGCATCCGAGTAAAATAAGTAATACGGAAATTTATTTGACAATATTTTTTTATTGACCCCTTTAATTTTGTCCCCCCGAGCTATAGCCCTGTCAGTCTCTCTCCTTCCTGTAGAGGCAATACATTTGAACCTTTCTATTTTATGCCTTAACAATTCAATCATACTGTCAGCGCTAATAAGACAACGTTGTTTTATTTTCTTTATATAAAGCGCAATAAATAACCGGCAATCGATTTTCGTATTTGGACTTCGATATTGGGAAACACTGATTTGAATACATATTTGTTTGTGTATATTTTTTACATAACATCCATATGGCATGTATAATTTGAGGTCATACTAGGAACTTTCACCGAATTGAGTTTTTAATGGCCAGTTATTTCGGCTACTAACCGATGGGCGTGGCACCGAATATTTATTTTTTGCGAAACTATAACGTCAATCGTCATAATTCGTTTTTAAAAATAATTCGCGGGGATAAAATATGATCCTGAGGATATTTTTTTGATTACTATAATAAAGATCTGTAAGAGGGCTCGAAATTCCGAAACTCGACCACCCACATCCGAAGGACACTCACAATGACATCACGTTAAACTTCTGGATGATCAGTTCCGAGAACGTTCCGAGGCTCCATTGATGTCATGACAAAATTTGTTATGTAATTATGATGATTACCTTTTTTTTACGTGATTTAATGACGTATAATTTCTAGTGTTTTATTTGATTTTATTGAGCATGCCATAACTTCTGGACCGGTCCGACTGGACCATTTACATCCAGAGAACATTGTACGATAACACATGTGACAATATCTTCGTTCGTTTATTATCCGATTCGCCAATGTTTGGACGGGCGATTTGCATTCTTTGCATTTGAATGCATAAGGCGATAAAAATAATATAAAATCTTGTTTGTATGAAAAAAATGTTTGCGGTAAATATTATGTCGTTAATTCGGAAGTTCGGCACGAGAAGGCCGACGGCAGCTTCTGGTCCACTCGCTTGTCCTGGCAATCAATCAATCGGATGCCTCTGATGTTCTACCGGGTTCCCAAGCTCATTTTGGCGCATTGGAATTGCATTGTTTCACGTGGCCGTATACTCGTTTGGACAAGCTGCTAAGGTCAAGCGCCTTCAGCCTCTGCTTCATTTTTTTTGTCGTTGCCCAATGCTGTTATGGAATCGAAGAAAAGTCCGCGAATAAAACTGACATTGTACGAATTAATTATGAATAATAATAATATTTATTGAGAAAATATGACATATTTAATATACAGTAGAAACTCGATTATCCGGACTAATTGGGGATGAAAGTAGTCCGGTTTTTTATTTAGTTTTATAAAATAATAGCTTTAATATTAAATTATTTTTTATTAAAAAAATCAATTATCGATTTTGCTTAAAGCTAGCTTATCTTTTTGAAGCTGCCAAATCGTGAATAATTTTAAGCATATAAGTTGTCTTGAATCACACTCTTCTTGACTCTCAGACCACTTCATGGCGACATCTAAACACTGAAAAGCTTCAGAATGTGTTGGACCAATATCTCCCCTCGCAAATCTCTTCTTCGTCTTCTTGGTCATGTTCCTCTGAGGCAAATATTTCTTTAATTATTCCCTCATCATTCAAAATTTGGAATCCAGGATCGTTTGCATCCCAATTTAACCACTCGGTTATATCTTCTTCGTCGCGAGCAGCACATATTGAAATTTGAACTATTGCTTCCGCGATGTCTCCTACATCACTTTTGTAAAGGATGTGGAAAGGATTCGTGACTTGGACCATGGTGAGCCTTTACTCTCGCCGGTGGACGAAATGCAAACACAGTTTATACAGTTGAATACATCGACACATTTATTAATTATAAAGAAATTGTTACGAGGCAGCAATTAGGTTACGAAGTAAGCACGTGATCGAGCGACGTCCTGGTGCGCTCTCTGTCGCTTGTAGCAGGAACATGTCTCCACATGAGCCCTGAGACTTTCCTTCGTCTCTTCCGTATGGCAGTTTATCGATTACCGTCATCGGAATAACCAGACCAAAGATTCATGACTTGATCAGACTGATAGCTGTCGAGCACTTCAGGATTCAGGCTGAGATTCTCGTCGATCATCATGGCAGGTGCCTTTACGACATTTGATCTTCGATCGTTAGAGCTGTTATCAGAGGTCATGATGAGTCTTTGTCAGGACGTTGATCACGTGCTTACTCATACCTAATAGTTAAGCCCCTGCAACAATTCTTTCATACCACAAATGTGTCGATGTGTTTAACTAAACAAACTGTGTTTGCATTTCGTCCACCGGCGAGAGTAAAGGCTCGCCATGGTCCGAGTCACGAATCCTTTCCACATCCTTTACAATTATAAAGAAATTGTTACGAGGCAGCAATTAGGTTACGAAGTAAGCACGTGATCGAGCGACGTCCTGGTGCGCTCTCTGACAATGACGCCACTCCTGGCGGTCAAGAGTCCAGAGTGTCGTAGTGGCACCCTTCCTTGATAATCCTCGACGAGGGGCCGGCTGGGGGCTCGGAGTTGCTCGACGTAGCATGCCAGTCTGCGGTCCCAAGTCGTGGATGATGAGGTGGAGTCTTGGCTGATCTGGTTGGCTGCGCTGATTATAAGATCGGTGTCGGGAATAAATGGCCATACAGAGGACGAGAGGAGAGTCTCCAGAATCGTCATGGCGAAGTAACGCAGGAGCGTGTTCACGCTGCAACTGCGGGCGGGGGAAGCGTGGTAGATTTCCGGAGCCGCCGCGTATTGTTGCCAAGGCACAACACGACGTTGGCCCAAACACGTGGAATAACCACCACACTTTCTACCGCATTACTGGAACTTACTGATGGTCTTTTCAAAATTTAGTTTCATGATTTTTTCAAAGTTGACACATCTAAAGAATTCCAGCTATCTGCTGCCATATAGCAACAATCTTTTAAATTTATTTTCTTCTGCTAGCAATAATCGTCGAAGCATCTGTTTTCTATATAAGCGTTTGAATGTTTCTGTTACACCCTGATCCATCGGTTGTATTACAGATGTGACATTTGCTGGAAGAAATTTTACCGTAAACATTTTATCGATCTTGTTTAAAACACTTAATAGGATGGAATGCATTGTCTAGTAATAATAACGTTTTTCCTCTTTTATCTATGGAGTTTAGATGTTTTTTCACTTCTGGAATAAACTGTTTTTCATACCATCGTTTAAAAATTTCACCATTCATCCAGGCTTTTTTCTGATGATCATATACAACCAAAGGAAGACTATTGTTATTTTTAAAGCAACTACGTAAACAGCAGATGTGAAAATCACGTCCGTACACAAAAAACTAATTCGTATTTTTGTTGTTGTTTATTTTGACCAATACGGATAATCGAAAATCCGGATAATCGAGGTTCTACTGTACTAATATATAGCGCCATTCACCCATATAAAGATTCGATAAAGATTCCAATGATGCAAGAGAGAATGAGTCTCTCACACAAATATTCCCCCAGTGTCAAACCACGTCACTGGTATATTATTAATATTTATTCAACGCAGGATAGATGGCATTACATTATTTAATTCCAACGCCCCAAAATACCTACATAAATATTTTTATAATACATGTGGAGGTAATGGGCCTCTTCCTCTTACATACCCCCTGACTAGTGTTTTAAGGAATTCCCTGAAATCATGGTTTTCATCGGACACCTATCCGACTATTAATTTAACTAACTAATAAGACATAACACTGGTTTAAATTTAAATATTAAAACTGTTCGTCCAATATATATTTCAGGAATATTTAAATAACCTTTTAGTTTGGATAGAAAAATGGTCTATTAAAATAATAATAATCATTTAGAAAATAATATTCACTCGTTAACGAGTAGAAAAGGTTAATTATTTATTAAAAATATAATCATTTTCATTACAGTTATCCTCCCACAAATCCTGTACGCCTCTTGGAATTCTGCCTCGTCACATATTATTTTTAAAATACAGGTTAAATTGGACATATTACTCAGACAAATGGTCAACGCCCCTTGGTTTTCCCGGAATGCCAATATCCAGAATACTCGCAAAAATATCACAATTCTCAATCTCCAAATTCCATTCTCATTGAATTATCCGCAGGTAGAAAAAAAAGACGATTAAATTCAAATCAGACTTCCATAAAAGTCTTTCGTAGCACCTTTTAAATGCACTTCCACTCTTTTATTCTCAATACAGACATTATCACTAAATCCTTATGGATAAATATAGATAAACCTATTTTTGTGAGATTTTTTATAGGTATTTAAAAATACGTCCATGTTTTAAATTATAAGGATAAAATTTAAAGATTTTTTGGATTAAGCTTGATACATACCCAAATGTATTTCATCATCACATTACATAGGTTATTGCGTCAGCCAATTACATTACATATGTATCGCATTATATCAGTGATGGCGAACCTTTTTGAGAAGTGGGTCAAATTTTTGTTCATTATATTTTTTAATACTAGCTCGTGGATTATGTCAGTGGCGTCTCTTGAAAACGGGGAGGAGGGTTATGCAATTTTTATTACCTAATCTTTAGTGAAGATGTAAAGATTTGTCATAAATATTTTAATACTTTTTAATCCATTTACCTTAAGTGTTCTATCCAGTTGATTGAAATGCTGAGTGATATCGGACTCGCGGGTCATAGGTTTGCCATCACTGCACTATATAATCATTACTTAATTATCGTCCTTCAAAGTCCTTACATACCCTGAACCATTAACACTTTATGAGCCGTTCACGCCAAAAGGCGTGATTTTGTAGCCAAGTGTTATGAGCCGTTCACGCCTTTTGGCTTGAGAGCCATATCCCCACTTGGCATTTTTTTTCTGGAAACGATGCAAATGTAATTCTACTATTTGACCACAGATGGATACACGTGTATGTTAGCTTAGATTATCATTACATGAAACCATGCGGCCTCCAGGCTAGGTTTGATGTAAAACCTTGCGGCGCATAAAGTGTTAAGATCAAAGCGAAAATTTAAGGTAAATTTATTATTAAGATTTTATTATGCGTTTTCTTTTATGCCGTCCGTCCTCTATTCACCGAACAAAAACAGGTTTGAGTGTATCTGATAACAAGCTTTCGTATTTATTAATCAAATATTGTTTTACAAGGGATGAATAGATTTCTTCTTTTCATGAACAAAAAAAATAGAAGTAAATAGCCCAATGAAGCAAGATTTGACAGTCTGAACAAAGTTATTCTGAGCTTAATCCGGAGCCTAGGCTTTAGTTCTTCAGTGAACATATAATTAAATCCCTTCTCATATAGTTTTATAATATATTATACAAAAGGAAGACAGATTAAAGCCCCCACACAAAGAGATAAACTCAACTATCTAGGTTCCTATTTTGACAGAAAAGTGAAGTAGACAGTTCGTTGTTGCTTTATGAGGCAGCGGAGTTATATACGCTGATAAAGACGAAGTAGTAAAAGCTTCATGCCGCGAAGAAGAGATTGCCAGATGAATAGCTGGATTCATACTGAACGACAATGTCCAAAGCAAACATTATTTTAAAGGTTGCCATATCTATCCATGACAAGATTCTTGAGAGTAGATTCCATTGGCATGGACATATTTGTCGGAAAATATTTTTGCGTCATCATTAAAATACATTATTTTTCACAGACGCAATCTTGGTCTATTTCGGTGTTTTTCGACGTAGGATGCGTACGATCCATCGAGGGGCAATTTGTATGTTTAGGGGGGTAATGCGAAAGTCATTATTATTTGTTATTTTTTTTAATTAAAAATGATTTGTCTGATATTTCAATGATAACCTACCGAAAAATATATGGAAACATTAGCGCAATTAGTCGTAATTTATAGTATAAAATTATGATAGATTTAGATGAGGATTTTTTGAAACCGTTCAAGTGTGGCAAGTCACAAATAAGATTGAGAAACACCGGTTTGTTTTATGATTGTTTCACGGGAGCAGTCTTAATCCACTTGATAAAAGACGTCCGATGATGTACAAGAATTTTTTATTGACATGTTTCTTTTTAATATATCTATAAGATCTATAAGATTCTCCCGATCAATCACGGCGACTCGAAAACAATCGAATCGTCCGAAGGGAGCCAATCAGAGACCCCAAGCATATCAAGTCAAGATATTGATAAAGAGTTATTATAAAAAAGGATTATTCTATGAATAAAAATAGTTATTCACAATATCAAGCACGTTTCACTCACACTTGGTACATCGTACTGGATGCGAGCGTGAAAATACATCGCGCCCGCGGCAACAGAAGCGAATATTGTTGTTTTTAAATTTTCATGTGTCAATTTTTTTAGACATATAGCAAAAGTTTGTGACATGTAGGATTTATATTAAAAGAATTATTCGAGAAAAATCAAAAACATGGGGTCACCAATAGGCCATCAGCTGTATATCTGTTTTTTCTTACTTTCCATCAACAAGATTCCTTAAAGATGCTGTGGATTTATGGTTTGCAGCTAAGGGTAAATATTTTTTAATGAGTGAATACGATATCTTGTCGACACAGACGCACACAGCGTGTTAAAAATCAAGAAGCTTACGTCGAAAATGATGTATTGCTCTTTTCTTAATGTAGATTAAATAAAATACACGGGTAGAGTGAGGATTATTTTTGAAATATCCTCGCAACTTCTCAGGTGTCTTATTGTTTTTTGCTCTCTCGAGTTATGGGATTAAAAAAAACCCTGCGACTTTTTTTGTTTAATTCATCACGATCGTACTTTAAATGCTTAAATATGTATTTATTTTAAGTTTTTCGTCTCGATTCCCGGGAATTTCCAGGGAACCCCTCGATTGCGTGTGCCTCTGATGAATTGTGAAATCTGTTTGTACTTTTACATAAGCGTCGTGATTTCGTGTTGAAAAGAATGCACTTCGTACACGCCATGCTTTTCCCATGATTGATCGTTCTATTGTCGATAAATAGCGATAAAATTTATCGGCTCGAAATCGGGGAGGGGGTCAACACTTTCGTTGGGTCCCAGTGACCCCGCCGGCCGATGACAAATGACCCATTGTCCGATCCGCGGTCGGTTATTCGACTAGACGACTCAATAGACCGCGTCGTTGATTAATTGTGACGTGTGTTATTTCGGATGGACACGAGTGTCGGATTTATTTATGAGTGAGCTCTCTGTGCTTGGAATTTTTGACGCTTTAATATTTGAGGAAAAAATTTAGGATTCGGCTACGGGCGCCGAATGCAATTGAGATTCGATTGAATTCGACTCTGTACTCGGAACTGCGACAATATACGGGAAAAAATGTTGCATTAATGTGTTTCGGTCTTAAATATAAATCATGTCCGCCGTAAATTGAAAATTATTGTATCGAACTGGTTATTTTTTGAAGATTTATCGGATTGCATTATCGCATCGTGGCTCTATAATACAAACTGATGAGATGATATTGTATGGAATAATGAAAGTTAATGCAGTTGAATGACTTCCATAAGAATGATTAATGCTGCTATGATGTCTATATGTTTTTAAGTATATTGATAATAGATTTTATTTATTAATTTATTACTTTAAAATGTATGCATGTATAGTAAAACTTATTTTTTACGATTTTAAAGAGACTTATAAAAAACCCCCCCGCAAAATCGAAGAAATAAAATAATAGATGGAAGGGGTTGTAAATAATCAAATAATATAATAACATTTTTTATTTGGAAAAATAAACAAATTAGATTAGTACATTTTTTTAGCGTTTCTTATTATACATTTGGAATGCTAGTAGATTAGCTTTTAAGGCTCAAAATATTACTTATGCATCTTCTTTGGATGGATCTAGTTTAGCACTCGGAGAGATCTCTATGAACATATCAATTTTTGTAAGAATTCGTCAGAAATTACCTTTTAAGTTCAAATTTATTAAATTTTAAATATCTCAGACGTAAATTGTGGGAAATAAAATCGTGAAATCGGGCATAAATAGATGAACTAAAATAAAACGGGACCGTAAAACGGGAAATTGTACGCAAATAGCGGGAAATCTTGAATTTCGGACACCACTGTATTTTTTATTATAATCTGATTTTTTCAATGAAAAAATCGTACCGTTATTTTTTTTTATTACGTTAATATTTATTGGTTAGGTTCCGGTTTTCGTTCTGAGAAAAAAACGGTTAATTTTGATTTTCGGTTCAGCTTCGATTGATTATTTTTATCCTCGTGTATATTTATTTACAATTAACGGATCCGTCATAGGGGTTCAAGATCAGCCGCGTTGTCCGAAGGGGGTCTATTTATAATGGAAAATAGACCCAAAGCATGAAATATTCATCAATACCTTGACTATGTTTTAAAAAATGGATTATTCTAAGAATAAAAATAGTTATTCATGATATGCTTTATAATTTGGTCGATATTTTGGATTTTTCTACTAATCAATATAACGCGTAAATAAAACGCACACCCGTAAATGTCTCGTCGCAGACTGAGGACACGCCGCCGGTAGACGGACAGCTAAATTCTTAATTTTTACTCGCACTTGGCATATCGTAACGAATGCGAGCAAGAAACAACATAAGTATTAATTCACAAATAGACCCCATCGGCACGCCTAGGTTAAAAAACATTAAAATTACCTCTAATTATAAAATATCTCTCATGTATTTTTATTTAAAATATTTGTTCTGTCTCGTAGAATAAACTTTAAACCAAAAAAATGCCTTTCAACGCTAACATGTCATTGAAATTTTGGATAGATATTTTATTTTTCTCCCAAAATTCTAAAATATGTTTTTTCATATATAATTAAAGCTATTTAATCTATATGTCTTTAATGCTATTTCCATGCATATTAAAAATCGTCTATGTTGTCTAATTTCTCATTAAACGAATCATCAGTTTGGAATGGTTAAGTTGTGATTAAAAATGACTTTTCTAAAAATTTAAATTATCGTTTTACTAATTTAAAAACAGTTTAAGATGATGCGTGTTCCGAGTACAGTTTTTTCCTAAAATTAGTTGCATTCACAAAATGCAAAACAACGATTTTTTCCGGTTTTCGGTTTTCGGCTCAGTTCTGGTTCGAAGCCCTGGCTGAGATATTCTTGAGAATTTATTAATTCATTTCTTACATATTTATTATTTAATGATTTAATTGGGAGATGCAGAGTAATGGAGTAGGAAAACATATTAGGTTCTAAAATCCATATATTTCCTACTTCGTCTATTTTATTAATATAATCTTGAATTTGATATTATTGTCAGCAAGGAAATTAATTATTTTGGTTTGATTTTGGAAGATTAATTATCATTTTAAGTAATCAGTTTTATATTTGAAGACGTTTGGGATTGATTTATTAATATTTAGTCATAAAGTTTAGATAAAACACTGTGTATTTGTATTAACACTTTATGAGCAGCAAGGTTTTACATCAAACCTAGCCTGGGGGCCGCA
>JAGXCT010033616.1:10331-23591 GCA_022495035.1 Philopotamus ludificatus | reverse complement strand
AAAGCGTAATAGAGCAAAATAACAGCATAAAAGAAGGTTTTTGTCCCAAACTTTCGTAACAATGATATTTAAAAAGAAAATCGGTAAATAATTTGAAAAAATCTTTTATACTCTTGCCCATTCACAGATTGCTCTTGGCTTTTAGCCACTTCATGGAGCCTGAAATGCTTTGTGGGCTCGAGTGTGTCTTTACTGTTCCCGGATGAAAACCCCTCGTTTATATATTAGTAAATATATATATACATATTTATAATTATAAAATTGTTTAATTTTGTGTCTAGTATTTACTTAAATATATTGTATTTTTAATTACAAATTACGTATAAAATTTTAATTTTATACAAAAAGAAATTATTTGGTCATTTGAAGAGCTCTGCATAAATTTAAGATTAAACTATCCACATTTTATAACCATCAAATTAAAACAAAATTCAACGTAACTGGATATTAATTGGTACACCGTAGCTCTCGTCTCAAGAGGTTACCATTATCGGCCAGTTTTTTTGAACCATTTAATTTTTTTCCCATTAATAAAATTAGTCCTATCTACCATCTACCTACATTAAAATGTTAGCGGTTTGGATGAGGAAAAAAAGCGTAGTAACCGATAATCCAAAGACGAAAACTAATTAAACTTTCTGTAAGCGATTTCCCCCCAGCAGATAAATACCGTTCGGCTTTTCACAATCGATCCGCAGACCGTAGTCAAACAGAAGTCGTATTTAACTTTTCATCATGTAGATTGAGGCAGATATGAAAAATATTTACGAAACCCGATTGGATGTTGTGCAAATAAAATTTCGATGATTGCAAAAACAAGACTAACAACGTACAAAACGTACAGGATGCTCGGTGGTACTGAAATATCAATGATAAATAAATATCATACAGGAAATGCATGGATGGAGCAAAATGATATTTATATATTCCAACATCTGTGTATGTTCAACTATTTATTTCCGCTAGAATGAAAACAAATAAGCCATTAAAGCAGAGATACCTCACCAATAATTTAAATAAAAAAATAAACATTCTATATATAATAAAATTTAATCGGAAATGAATAAGAAATTATATAAATATTAAATTTATATTGATATAATTAACTTTTGATTTGGATTCTAATAATCAAAAATTCAGGAGAATAAACCTTAAAATTATATTATTCAAGTGACATCAATTAAAAAATGCATTCAAAGTGACAAACGTATAGAAGAGACAGCCGGGCGGGAATGTATTTGCATAATTGAGTTATGCAAAGTAGCAAAGCAAAAAAGCCGACAACACTTATTTAATAAGAAGAATGAGTGAATCTCATTTTAAAAAGGAGTATCTCGTTCTCTGTTTCTCTGTGAATTATGAATTTGTCAGTGACTTCTTAGAACATGAATGCAATTCCATGTTTGTTATACTTCTTTACTTCTTACTATGCAGAAATATTCTAGTTAAAGCTTAAAATAATTTCTATTGTATATGAACGTTTATCAATACTCTTTATAATCCTTTATTAAATCTTTTATAATTATCATTTATCATGAAATTTAAACGAATCATTTAATGTCTGAATGAAATCCGATTTCTAAAGAATGTATAAATTTAACTAGAAGCGGCTCGTGGGTAAAATATCTATAGGTGATGCGGAAGTTTAAAACTTAAAAAAAGTATATTTTAAAAGTGACTCAGTATGGACTGTGGTCTACGGGATTATTCCGAATCGCAGCGCAACTCAGCGCTAAGCGATGAGATGCCCCCTCAACCCTGCTGCCGCCCCGCATCCATCCAATACACAACGCTGGTAGCGCTGATGTATAGCCAGCGCTCTTGCTCTACACCACGCGACACTACCACATTAAATATAGATTTAATATTTATATTTTCATAAACATAATATATAATAAATAGAGATAATATATTAATCGAAATAAAAGTACAAATCAAGTGTTCATTTTTTTTAAATTGGCTCCAGTTTCGACTGATTATAGTAGAAAATCTGCGTTATAGAGTAAAGGAAATTAAAAATCAATATTTTAAAAACGTTTTTGTTATATTTTTAAACAAAAACCCAAACTGAATTAACCTTCTAACCCGAGGCGGGTCTTTGCCATCTGGAGGACAATATGCGATCTCCAGCAAAGACGCATCCAACTCAACCAAGAGGCCAGAAGTGCGCTGGTTGTGCTCCAGGTTATCTAGGCTCATCGACTACGGGTAAGGTCGTTAACCCCATAAGCCCATAAATTTTGAACCAATTTTAGTGTTTTGATCATGATTTTTATTAATTTTGAAACCGATGTATAAAATTTATGAAACTTTACAATCTCTTTCCGCACGCAATCTCGAACCACATTTAACGAGCACCTTACATAATGAGTGACGAAGAGAGGGGAAGAATAGATCACACTTCTTTTTCAAACTAGTGTACATACAAATTGTTCATGTTTTTTGCACAAAGTTTAACAACCCTTGGAAAAGTGTCTCCGAAGAAAAAATCGTAAGAAGACAGAAATATAAAAATGAAACGTAAAATCATTGAGAAACGGGAACGTGTCTCACTGTCAAATAATTTTCGAAATATCACTTCCACATCGTTGTCTGCCTCGAAGTGATCTAAGAGGCGTGGAAGGAGGTTGTCATGGCTACCCTCAATTCTGTTTGGAAGTAGTATTGGCCGAAGAGTGTCGTCGAATGTTACTTTGAGGGGGTTGAGACAGCACGCCTGAAGCCAGTAGTCAAAGAGATTGTGTCTTCGACCAAGATCATATTGATAAGCTTCTTAAAGAGCATATCTAAGAGCTGACCACAGACGTGGTTATGGAGCTGCATTGTGTTTCATAGCAAGAAGTTGTATGAGCTTGTCAGCGAAGGAGGAGGACAATGTAACAGCAAAGCAACAGTCTTCTGGTGCAATAAGAACAATTTTAAAAGCATATAAATGCTTGCATCATACATTGAGATGAATCATCCAAATAAAACTGTGACTATGTGTGATATAAATTAAATGATAATAGTGTGTCGCATTTTTATAAAATGTTGACAGCTTTTTAGTCAAAAATGTATGTATCAATAATAATAAACTAATCATATATTTTTTTTTGTTTTCAGCGCAATCAATATTATTTCATTTTGCGAAGAAAAAAAAAATAAAGGATTTGCCCTCCCTAACCTAATCAAACCAATGGAGTATATTTGAGACTCGAATAACTCTTTAAACATAAATCCTACAAATCACAAACTTTTTTTATTTATCCAAAAAAGTCAAAAGAATAAATAATTTAAATAATCAATGACCTTTATTGTAAAACAATTGCGAAAAAGAAAAAAACAACAATATTCCTTTCTGTAGCATCGGGCGCGATGTTTTTTCTCGCTCACATCCGGTAAGATGTGCCAAGTGCGAGTGAAACGTACGAGTGACACGTGTTGTGAGAGCTCAGTCCGCGGCAAAAAAAATATTTGATGAAACTCATCAATATCTTGACTTGAAATGCTTAGGGTCTCTGAGAAACCCCTGGTTGTTTTTAAGCCACTGTGGCAAATGGGTTTAATGTGTATTGAATTTTCTTTTAATAAAATATTTTTTAAAAACTATTGAATAGTTCATATAAAATAAATTACCCAGCAACTTTTTTTGAGTATTCTTAGATTTGTATTTCACATATCTATAGAATAATATTTAATTAAAATAAATACATCAACAAAACAAACATACAAAAGTAACTCGAGAAATTTAATAACCTCATTGAATTTTATGTTTAATGTGGCTTTATATGTTTATTGAGATAGTATTTAAAAACTTTTAATAATGAAAAATATATTTTTTGTCAGTTGAGGGTTAAATAAGATTTTTATCAATCTCATTTAAAGGCGAATGAACTCATATACATGTGTTACTTACACTTTTTTTTACCAAATATTTAAATTAAGTTCGAATAAAAATGGAAATCATAATACCGAACCCATTACTAATGTATTTTTAGAAAATTCCAAAGAAGCATTAGATCATTCAATACCTAACCATGCGTTTCAGACACGAATTGGGTTGGACATATCGGCATTACATATAATTTTCATGCGTGCCAGTTTCCATATGAAAATTTTTATGTTTTTTTTTCGTGGAAAATAAGCCCACACACGTGAGACAGCGTTTATCACGTTCCAACGCAACGGTATTTGCGTGACGTCACGTGATACCCCCGCCATCTAAAATTTATGCAAATCGCCTTTTCTTGTTGTATTTTTGAAAACTCGACGCCAAATACTCTGCCGAAAAATATAAACTTTTTTATCATTGCCGTTGCACGTAGGCCATATTATTGCCGAAAATAAATCCTGATATATCCCGGTGCTCGGGAATAAAATTAATTAGCTCAAACTTATACGGAACCCCGTTTTAAAATGGTGGCATCACGAAAATTTTGCCGAGCGCCGAATAAAGTTTGCATGTAGTGACTGCGAGAGGCTCTTAAATTTTTTCACGTTGTATTTGACTAGGAAGAGTTTTTTTTATTGCTTCTTTATTTTTTTTAATACTCCACGTTCTCTCACTAGGTGTGTTGAAGTGGAAGCGTGATATGTTGCATGCGAATTTGCAAAAAAATGATGTCATATATTTTAACACAACATTACGTACTCGAAAAAATCTTGCTATAACACGCATTCGGGAATTATGTCAAGATTAAATTGTTTGTTACAGTTTGCAGGTACTACGAATTTGCCATCTCCCCCCTCTCTCTAGATTTAGAGCCAAGCCCATAATTTGACCGCATTAGACGATCTGACGCTTGTTGGATTCAATGTGAACGTGTTCATCTCCCTGTACTTGTAACGTCTTCTCCTTTGTGGTTTACTAAATATCAAGGGATTCGTGGAAATCTGAAAATGCGTTACTACTACGATAAGGCAATTACTGACATTCTGCTGTATCTTTAGTATTTCATTGAATAATTTAAAATAGCTCGTTTAAAATTTCAAAATTAATAAATTTAGCAATAATAAAATATTATAAATAAAATATACTTGCATCTTTACATATATTAAAGGAATGTGTGTGTAATTGAGATAGCTTTCTGTAATTGTTGGATATGTTTTTGAAGCAATAAATATAAATACAAACTATAATTGCTTATAATGTTTTCGTTTATGTATCTTTTAAACTAATAAGAATATAGAAAACTCTTCAGAAACTACGATTTTGTTAATCGATTAATTAATTTAATAATTTTATTTTATTTCAATTAAACAGTACAAAGATTTGCTTTAAATTTTTGGTCGATATTTTAGATTATTTAATTAATCAATAAAACGCGTAAATGATAAGCGCACTCGGCGTTGTCCCGCCGTTGATTGAGGACACGCTGCCGGTAGACCGACCGTCAAGTTCTCGCGACACGTGTTACTAGTATACGTTTCACTTGTACTTGGCACATCGTACCGGTTGCGAGTGAGAAAAAGCATTGCGCCTGTGTGGGGTACAGCAGCGAATATTGTTGTTTTTATATTATTTTTCGCAATTGCGTACAATAAAAGTCAAAGATTATTTATAAAATTTATTCTTTAGACTGTTTTAGACAAATTAAAAAACTGTGTGATATGTAGGAATTTATATTAAAAGAGTCATTCGAAATAAATCAAAATCATCGGCACGGCTAGGTTAAGGAGCGTAAATTATCTACTTACTAGTTGGATGCAATGCGGATACTTAATGAGTTAATCCCTATATTATCTTTATTGGTTTTATAATTTTAATATAACTCTTTTAAACAATATATTTTAAATTAGTTTTTTGCCGTAGACCGAATGTAAATATTTGGTTTATATAAAATTTGACAAAATATTGTAAAAATATTTTTTAAAACTGAAATTGTTTGTTAAATTGTGGTAATTATTATACTAGAAAGTGGGTTTAAAATACAAACAAATTATTAAAATAAATATAAAACAAAAATATAAAAACCTGACCTGAAAATCCAGGAAAATCCAGTGAAAATTGATGACACTGTCGGTAAATATTAATAGATATGGATGGATGGCATAACATAAATATTTCAAAGCTTCGTTCGCCCATATAGAGATTTGATAAATATTCTAAATATGAAATTGTAATAAGTATCTCACACTAATTTTCTCCCCAGTGTCAAATAACGACACTGAATATTTAATATTGTTTCTGTTATATTGAAATTTATATATTTTTTTTATTATTTATTTAGCGAAGGGTGGATGTCATTAAATTAATTAACTCCAACGCGCGAAACTTTCTACATAAATATTTTTATACGACGAAAATTATGTATATTTAAATAAAGCGTCAAATTTAGAAAAAATCCTAAAATTCAAAATTTAAAATAAAAAATATATTCTCCCCCTATAGCTACCACTTTCTTTCATCTTTCTACTAATTTTAATATGCCAGCCGCATAAAAATATTTTGATAGGGATTAAAAATAGACATTCAAAACCGTTTTCACTTCTTTGATATTTTGATTTTTTGTCGGATGCTACTTTGATCTAAATAAATACCAAAGTAAGTTTGGGTAAATATGATTGATGAATAATTAAATTTTGTATGTTTTATAATAATTTATCAATAGTAATTTTAGTTGTACGAGGTCTCGGATTATCCTATTAAAAAATATGTATTTTCTTTTGAATATTTTTGATCTTTTTCCACGAATTTCTTCTTCTTGTCATTCCAGCTGATTACATAAAAACTCTATTGTTATTTTCTAGCTATATTTAAAAATTTCATAATTTATTTTTGACTATTAGGTTCAATTTTAGAGTTGCCAGTGGTACCTGCCTTTTAGAAAGCCACTGTTTTTACAACAGTGGTTCAAGTACATAACCCTCTTCTCATCCCTTGTCACAAGATGTCGAGAAAATGTTGGATTTTCTTATAATTATCTATATTAATTCATAACACATTCGAACCCCTATAGATTTGCTTACATTACTTAGATGATGCGGTTTTCCACACACCCTGCTTGTAAATCTTTCCAATTATTTATAAATGTACTTGCAATACTAGAGCAACAGGATACGACTCATTATCCTATTTAAAAAATAGATTTAGTTGAGTGTAAAACTCCAAATATCATCTTCGTTTTTTTGCAGTCGTTATTATTTTTTATTCTTTTTAAATGAAAACTAAAACACAACTTAGTATCGGAAAAGACGATATTAAAGAATTATGTTTTCGTCAAGGACCTCTCATATTTATTATTGACAAAAATGTAGTAATCACGTTTATATAATATTGTTTATCATATTCGAAAAGGATTTTAGAAGTTTGTGATGTAAATACTTAAATATAGGTTTTTCATGTATTTTGTAGAAAAACTATGATTTTAAAAGAAGTCTAAACTACCTTTTGCGATTGTATACACAGATTAATACTATATGTTATTCTAATCCTTGTGCATTACGGCACAATAGTACAAAACGCCATATTGATCTAATTCTCGAAATCCCAGGGATCCCACTAACACTGATTTATGCAGGCATTAATCACTCCAGAATTAAAGCCATCAGCGTCGGTTGACTCGGCGCGAATGGGGCGCCATTTTTTTGTGAATATTTCATGTTGGGCCATTTAAAGTTGCGGCCACTTTGTCGCCCGTGCATCATCCGTCTTTGGTTATTACTTTTCCGGCCTCACCTGGTCCCCGGACGACGGCAATTTCCCTGGTCTCGCCCATCTTTTTTCCGGGGGACTTTAATAGCCACCCCCTCCCCGTCACCCATCTCACCCAAACCTGCTAACTTTTATGACTTTGAATACTTAAATTTTGTTTCATTTGGTGAATCGTCCAATTGTGAATTTTAATCTGGCCGTAAAGCCGTCTGGCCGGATTCGCTTAGCGGCCGTTAGCGTTGCTGTTATTAATCTCAAAGCTCGTGTACATTATCTCGATTAAATAAATAATTAACAGGCGTAGATGGCTTGTTTGTGGATTTTCAAAGCATTAATAATGAACTGTTCTATCATATTTTAAATCTTATTGAGTAATTATTTTATATTTTTTTAAGTATTGTCACCATTAAAAATACTATCCCCTCTGGAATTATACTGTACTATACAAAAGTTATTCTTGATATGCTTCATAATTTAATCCATATATTGTTTTTTTTAACTAATCAATATGACGCATAAATGACAACGCTCTCGGCAATGTCTCGCCACATACTGAGCTCTCGCTGCACGTGTCACTCGCACTCAGTACATCGTATCGGATGCGAGCAAGAAAAAACATCGCAACAGAAGCTAATATTGTTATTTATATTTACTTCTTCGCGATTGACAATAATTTAAGTTAAGTTTAGTTGTAATTTTGTTTCCCAATTGCGTAATATATTCTTTAGACTTTTTTAGACAAATTCAAAAAGTTTGAGATATGTATAATTTATATTAAAAGAGATATTCGAAAAAAATCAAAACTTGGCGTCGTAAATAGACCCAAACGGCTCGGCTAGGTTAAATTAAACTAGTGATTCCGCGACGATCTGCCTTCAAACTTTAAAAATATTGCCAAACTTAAGTAAAAATATATTCGTTCAATGAAATTTAGATAACGTTTGTCTCTTCAGACAACATTTGGTCGATCGGTAATTATCGACCAAGTATTGTCTGAAGAGCTTTCCTCAGATGTCACTTTGGTTTTTGTTTTGTCTTGAGAGTTATTTATCTAATTCCAATCTTGTTATTCACTAAGTATATAGCCTTCGAATGTCAAGATAGTATTTTTGTGTTCGTGTTCATGTAATTTCATCAAGAAATATAGCTTAAACATATTTATAAAATAGGACAATGATTATTTATAATACTTATTTTTTAGACTTTTTAGACACATAAAAAAAGTTTTTGACATGTGTGATTCATATAAAAAGAGTTAAAAAATAAAAAAATCTTGAGGTACCCAATATAAACAAACCCAACAATTACGTAGGCATCCATTATGATTATCAATGCCAAAATATAACAGGAACAAGTGTAAAAACGACATAAAACATTTAAAAATAGTATAAATGCTATTATAGTTTTTATAAATATTATTTTTTCTTAAAACAATATCATCTCTTAAGTATGATGATATTGATAATTTTATTAATATTATTTTATTTTTATTATATTCTATAATATATTGCTAATACATATATAAAAATATGTCTCGAAAGCTAGGATTTTTTTTTATAAAACTGTGACATAGTATAGCGGTATATTTTATATATAGTCACAACTATACATAAATTTTATTTTCATTCTAACCGTAGTTTAGCTAAAATTTTATAAATTATAAAACTTTACTACAAAATATTTCATTATTTTAATCTATGATCTTGGCAAAAATATAATAAACTATAAAAAATATTATTAATTTGTAATTAATTCATTAAAAAATAATTTCTAGTTTATTGATTTTAATTCTTTTAACCTAGCCGCGCAGATGGTCTATTTGGTCTACTTGGGACCCCGAGTTTTTAATTTTTCTCAAATAATTCCTTTAATATAAATCTTACATGTCACAAACTTTTTGTAAAAGTCTAAAAAAATAAATATTATAAATTATAATCTTTCACCGAAATTTCGAAAAAAAATAAAAACAGCAATATTCGTTTCTGTTGTCACTACTGTTGTTTTTTTCTCGTTACTGTTGTTTTTTTTTCGCTCGCAAGTAGACACCTGAGAGTACGTGTCATTTCCACGTCATATTTATTAGTAGATAATTAGACTTATTAGATTATAGACGACCAAACTATAAAGCATATCATGAATAACTATTTTTGTCTTTTGAATAATCAATTTAAAAAAAAAAGTCCAGTTATTTATAAAGATTTCCTTCATATCTTGACTTGGAATGCTTGGGGTCTACTTCCATTATAAAAAGACCCCCTTCGGATGACGCAGCTATTTTCGAGCCGGTTTATAAAACTAAAAATGTGAAATATTCAGCTGTGGATCATCTTTCTCAAAATAAGGATTGTAGATTTATTTTTATATTTAAAATTTCTTTGCGGCCTTATCTTTTTATTATTTTATTTTCATCTGTCGTAATTCATTTTGTTGAAAGGTTTATATCCGCCTAAAGATCGCATTTCTATTCATATTCATTCAAAATGCCATCTCGCATTTACGACCGCGTTTATCTACAATAAAAAAATCCGGGGATTGATTGTAGTGTATCTTTTACGTCAGGATCAAATAAAAACGTCCTGAATGAATAGACAATGTCCACTATCTATCCCGGAGGACTCTTTGTGGTTTCTTTTTACAGTTTTTGCAAAGTATCGCCCCACAATGTAAACAATACCACTGGGATGTTTCGGATAGCTTTTTTTTGCAGAAAACTTGGCAGATATATAATATATAAAAGCGCTTTTGCTTTTTTTCTTAGCATCGAATCTGTATAAGTGTCCCAAGAGATTCTGCTACACAAGACTGAATATGTCCAAACGTGCTATTGTTTTATACGGAGCTGCACGATAATAACGCTCCAAGTACGGACTCGGCCGATGACTCTTCAAGATATGAAATTTCAGACATAATTTTATTTTATTTCACGACAACACAAAATATATATATATATATATCTATATATGTTATATGATCAATCATTTTCTAATATAAACGCATTACGCATCATCTATATCGCGGATGTGCTCAAATTTGACACGGCATACGTTTCGGCGAAAGCGAGCTGGTTGAAATAATTTTGACAATCACAACCGCAGACAAAGGATAATCAATCTTCATATCATCATTCATTAAAATAATTATTCTGTCTCCTTAGTATGATTACGTATCCGAATACTGTGCCATAGATATAATCCGGATCCTGTAACCGCACACAGTTCTACAATAAATGAGCGTTCGTATGTACTTACCCGGGCACGTAATCTTGATAATTAACGTCGGTATCGATAACCACTACTTTGATGTAAATCCCTTTATAACATCTGACGGTCGTGTATTATCTACAGATGTGTCTATGTACGAATATCGTATTCAACGGTGACGTTTGTACAACCAGTCCTTAGTCAACTGACCCGGAAGTGCAATAATTAACTAGACGTTGAGAGGCATCAACGTTTAAGAGTACAGCATGAAATTACCATGCTGCTATTATATTCGAAAGACACTTAGTATGGCATAAATGCTTTGCTCTGTACTTCTATTCATTCTCTTATTGTATTTGTACTTGGTACACGTATTCAAAACATGATGTTTTATTCATTACTTTGAACTCTGTATTTACGTGTGTTCTAAGAATAGTATAACTACTATTGAATTGTATTTAAAACTTTGCTAATTATGATGTATGATTGAATTGGGTCAAATTGTCGCATCATAATTATTTATTTAAAAAATATGGTAATGTCTAACTGATAATATGTAGATGAAAAACAATTTTGTTATTTTAATGTATTTAAATATATTTTTTAAATTTGAAAAGCCAATAATAAAAGGAAAAGAAATCTGAGCAATGTATTTTTTTGATATTTTTCAAGAATTAGAATAGTTGACATGAGACCAAATTTATATTCTAAAAGATGGATTGATTTAAATTTCCAAATTTGAGGAGTATGTTTTAAAGGTTGAAGATTATTTCATAAAGTCAATGGAGGAAAAGTTTGTGTAATAGTTTCGAAGCATCTACTTTTAGTCTTGTATCTGTATAACGTATAATTTTAAGTGGAATCTTTTGTTATAATAAAGCTTTTGCTGAGCCCTAATAGAAAAAAAAATAGAATAAAACTATAAATAAATATTTTTTTGTCATGAGAATTGATTTAACGATTGTTTCATTGAGCAAGTTGTAGTTTGTTTATTTTTGGAAATAAAATATATTTTTTTCTAGATTTAACAGTTACTTTTATGTACGAAAAAGTTATATAATTTGTAAATTTTATTATATTTATTTATTTTCATCTTTATTGTTTACATTTAAACTGTATACGTATAAACTGTGGTATCTAAAAAAATATTTGTAATGAAAAACAGATAAGTAATAGTAAATAACTCTTATAATTAAATTATTTATTAGAAAATACTCATAATTATATTTTTTTCAATATGTACAATATGTAATTGATTGCTTTTCAATATTAATTATATGAATAACTTATTTAGTAATAATAAATAAGCTAGTTAAATGATAATAACTATAAAAACATTTTTACTGATAATAAAAAAAATATTATTTTTGAATTATACTTAAAATAAAAAGTTACAATATCGTTATAGTAATAGTTCGTTGCGTTTATTTTTAAAAAATATTAAAAAAGCGTCGGGGGTTTTTGAGAGTAAGGGAATAGAAAATAGCGTGCTACATCGGGAAAAAGGTAAACTCCGAAAACTACCAAACTTATGTTAAAAACAAAATATTTTTTTAAAAAAAATTGTGATTTTTAAATTCTTTTTAATTGTACTTCATTAATAAATAAACTATTTAAGAGTGCCATATAAATATTAATGTAATCTTTACGGGGTAACATTTTAAGGTATCGATCAGAAGAAAATTGAATCAAGGTATTATTTATAATAATACTTCAATTGAGATTTTGGCTAGTGATTTTAATTAACTTTTTCCTCAAAGACTAATAAAGTAGAAGAAAAAAAGAATTATACCATGAAGATTTTAAACTCGGAACGGTCTAAATTAGGCGCAATTTCTAGACTATTAAACATTCTAGCTGTACTTACTTGTTCAATTGAATCTTATGACTTGAATCGCCTCTTTTCTCTTTTATTGGAGATGTTTATCCTAGATATACAATTTTAAACAGTTTGTCACAGCAATTAATTCGTCTCTAGATTTGGTAAATTAATTGATTATTTCAATCTGATGGTTTGAGAAACGAATATGGAAGATGAAAAATGTTTTTTTATTTATTTTTAACAAAATTGATATATTATTAATTATAGTAGCAGTCGTGATAGCATAAAAAGTGGTTTGAGATTTATTCTTTTAAATTTGAGAATTTCTAATTCTAAATTTATAATTCGCAGTGAAAAAAGTTTGATCAATCTAAAGCTTAATAACGCATAATAATAGAAGACGCGCAGTATAATTATTTTAATGTTTGACAATGACTAAAAGTTAATGTCGATAAAATGAAAATACAATGTTTGAGTGAAAATTTAAAATCTCGTTCAAGAAAAGTGACAGCGCCCAGTGAAAATATATTGATATCTCGTATTCTTGCCTAAGTTAACCTTTTCCACTCTGAAGGCCAGCAGTTATGGCCCAAAGACGGAATAAG
>JAGXCT010033615.1:0-16639 GCA_022495035.1 Philopotamus ludificatus | reverse complement strand
TTGACATGAAATGCTTGGGGTCTGTTTTCTATTATAAATATACCCCATTCGTACCACGCGGATGGTTTCAAGCCGCCATAAAAGATCAGCTAATAAATGTTTTATTTTTGTATTTTTACATGAGGTTTATTTTGTTAATATTTAGTCCATTACTCAGTGTTTGTATTATCATAAGTTTCTTAGATGCGGTCCGCACAACATTTTTGAATTGGTAGCTGACCCGTTTTTAAAAAAGGTTGCTCATCCCTGCTGTAAAGAAATGGGCTCTTAATATAATAGTCTTTTATATATATTACTATGGAAAATAGACCCCAAGCATTTTAAGACAAGATATTCATGAACTCTTCAGCAATATCTCATCGTCTCAGAGTTCTCGTAGCACGTGTTATTAGTATGGTTTCACTCGCACTTCACTTGCACACCGTACCGAATGCGAGCGAGAAAAAACATCAAACCCGTTCCGAAACAGAATCGAATCTTGTTGTTTTTTTTTCGCGATTGCAAACAATCAAGCACAATTATTATTTATAATATTTATTCTAAAGACTTTTTTAAACAAATACAAAATTTTGGTGATATGTAGAATTTATGTAATTATTAAGATAATTTATTTAGCAAAAAATTGATTCAATCTTTCGAGATCTCTTATCTCAGTGGTGGCGAACCTTATTACGTGCGCTAGCTAAAAATGCCCGAATATTATTTATCGATTGATTGATCATCTTATTTTCTTAAAATTATTTATTTAATTATTAATTATTATTAAATAACTATAATCAGCAATGCTATAAATTGTTCTAGGAGTTAACTCAGGGATTCCCAAAATGTGAGCCGCGGCTCCCCAGGGAGCCGCGGTGTCCTCGTTAGGGCGCCGCGAAATATTCAATTAAACAATTCGGTAAATTTGTTCGAATTCCCAATTCTCGAAATTTTTGCGCCTCCTTTTTGCACTCGCTTTTCTCAAGAAGGTCAAAAATTTTGAAAAAAATCTGATGTATTAAGGGAGCCGCGGAAAAATCTGATGTATTTTAGGTAGCCGTAGACCGAAAAAGATTGGGAACCTCTGAGTTAACTATTAGAAAAAAAATCGAATCTGTAAATCGTTCACGTGCCAGCAAAATTGTTGTACGTGCCAACTCTTTACACGTAACCTAAGTTTGCGACCACTATCTTATCCGATGATAATTGCAGAGAAAATTAAATGTATCTAACAACACTTATTTACAAACTTCTTAGAGCGTAATTATTTAACACTTTGGTGGTCACTTTAAATTTAAAAAAAATAAATAAATATCCTGAGACATTAATAATTGATATAGTTCATAAAAAATGATTAAACAATCCTCTTACTATTTTTTTTTAATTAAAAAACTTTTCTGGCTCGATAAACGAAAAATCTAAGATAATAATTTATACACGGCCAATTCTTTTTTGGACGATAAGATGCAAATTTAAATATAGTAGATAGGTTCCAATATGTCATTTTTTAACTCAAAATATAAATATCAAATTAAATTCAGTGGCGGCTCGTGGGTAAAATATTTAGGGGTGCTGCAAAATATATTTAAAATTAAAAAAGTATATTTCACTAATATTGTATTTAAAATATAAAAAGTTGAAGTAAAAATACTAAATAATAATAAAATAAGTAACAGGCGGGACGTGGCTCAAAGAAGCTGTGAGCCAGTATGACTGCACTACAAAGAGTCAGCTCAGTGAGTGAGTCAGTACTGCACCGGGTGGCAGCGCGATTCGGCTCTTAGCGTTGAGACCCCCCTGCACTCCACTACCGGCCCGCATCCGTTCAATACCTGACGCTGGTAGCTGATACCGACCAGATTAATAAATATAAATTATATTTATATGTTCGTATATTAATTATCTTATCCCTAATATAGAACAATCGATATACATATATTATGTAGATATAGTAGCTCGTGATCTGGATAATGTGGATTCTACTTTGTGCAGGGTTAACATTTTAATAAATCGATAATACATTAAATATTAAATAAACTATTAATATATTAGTATAATTTATGAACTTCATTTACACGCTAGTTCAGTTACTCTGATTTAAATATTTAAATTTATACACAGGGAACAATTAACAATTTTCCAGGAAAACCTTTCGATAATGCGTATTCATTCATCTTCATCAAAAGCACTTTCCTCGACATGGCCTTGTTTTAGAAATTACTAAGTCATTCATCACTATAAATATATTTTTATTCTTGTGCATAAATCACAATCATTATATTAATAATAATATTGACCAAATATTGACCAAACTCATTATCGATTAACTGCAGTAATTATATTTATTTTATCTAGTTTGGTTTAAAATTAAATATTTGTAATATATTTTAGTATTATGACTTGTGTTTTATTTTGTTTCAGGTGCAAATGAAACGTCACCATTAAATCGAGCATCCCATATCCATGATGAATCTCAAATCTATTCCCCATCGGCACTTCCCGGATGGCATTAAATTTGGAAACAGGCGCCAAACCCGAACCAGAGGGATGGGCGAGGGGTGCGAGAGCTTAAACGAATGCCAAACACTTTCATCAGATTTCATCCGAATTCCGCCATTTTTTCTCGCTTCCCACCCCCTCGTGCAAAGTATGTAAGTTTGGCAAAGTCGTTTAGTTAACCGTTCGGCCGGATGGGCGGTTGGCTAGATTGTTTCCCGGGACTGCAGCGCTACTTTTTACGAGGGTCGGGGCTGGTATAAACCCCGGGTTTATAACGCCTCAACTCTTTATTCGGGCCCCGCGTGTGTCATAGTACACCACCACCATCCCTCCACCTTCGAAGACGCACTATAAACCCGGCAACGTATCATTCGGAGCCTCTCAAATTGTTAACTGCACATTTTGCCCAGTATGTGCGAGCTTTAATTAAATTTTTGATAGAAAAAATGTTTAAAATGAGTAAGACTAGACTAGCTGGGCGCATCAAATGTGTGAAGGACGTGTATGTGCGGGAGGAGCGCTGTTAACGAAAGGGTAAATGTCGCGTATGCGCGCGGCGGGCGCTTAGGGAAATACTCACGTAATGCTTAATAATGATTTTATACCAGGGATGAACAGACTTGTCAAGATTGTGAGAATGTTCTAAGTGCTACTATTTTTTGCTTTTAAAATTTTATCAAACATAAATATCGTTCTCATCAATAAAATCATAAAACTGTTAGTAATACTAACCAGTATATAAAGAAATAAATTTAAAGAAAGGCTTTTAAAACAATTGATTTTCGATTGATATGAAATTTGTTTAGCATAGCCGTGCCGATGGGGTCTATTTAGGACCTCAGGTTTTTGATTTTTTTTCGAATAACTATTTAAATATAAATAAATCCTACATGTCACAAACTTTTCGTATTTGTATAAAGAATACATATTATAAATAATCTTTATTGTCCGCAATTGTGAAAAAATAATAAAAACAACAATATTCGACTCTGTAGCTATAAGCGCGATGATTTTTCTCGCTCGTATCCGGTTAGATGTGCCAAGTGCGAGTGAAACATATACTAGTGACACGTGCCGCGAGAATTTGGTGGTTGGTATATATTGATTAGTAGAAGAATTGATTTTTCTGCCAATAATATATATAATCAATAACTATGTTATTCTTAGAATAGTCCATTTTTAAAAAAAGTTAAGATATTGATGAAGAATTCAATCAATATTTTGACTTGAATTCCTTGGGGTCTATTTTCCATTATAAATAGACCCCCTTCGTAATGTAATGAATTTTAAATAACTAGCAATGAAGCAATTTTATATATTCTGATGTAAAGAGCTATCTAAGCTAGACTTTTTATTAGAAGAATCACATACTAGCATCTCGATACAATTATCCGTGGCTAGGTTGATAAGGGCCATTGATTATTTTAAGGCTGGGCGTGCCCTCCATATGACCAGATTGTGCAGCGCACACAGTCGCCGAAAGATTGGGTACGCCGAGAGGCGCCAAGACGGCAAAATATTAAATTCGATTAAAATTTCCCAATTATTTTTTATAAAATGTTTTTTTTTATTGTAGGGGAGAGGGGCATATAGGGGTATAGGGGCCCCAATTTAAGTTCAGCACACAGGAGCTGCACAGTGGGGTTGATCATGAATTCTACAGCAAAAAATCTGTAACTTCTTTTCCATTGGAGCTAGAACTATGGAAATTAGATTGATTGTAGGTGAAGATATATTCTTTAATACCAAATAATAAAATTTAAAAATATAAATTAAATAATAATTAAAAAATATTGTAATAAAATTGTAATAAATCTTCATCAAAACATTTTTTTGAATGAAATAAATAGTATGTAAACTTAATTGCTATATATTTATATATTTATAAAAGTATATAGAATAGGCTTTATTTTTGTATAAAGATATATTAATGTGCCATGAAAAATCGTAAAGATATACGCGATTGAATTTGACGCTCTGCAAATATATCGCTCGCTTTTTTTTGACCTAGAGTGATTAAAAATGCAATTACTCAAAAGGTGCATCAAAGTGGTAAGATTTTTTTATTGCCATTATTACTGCATATATTTTCTCGGTATTCGCATAATTACTTTTACTTTAATTAAAAACTTAATTGCAATTTTTTTAATATATTTTTGAAAATAAATGATGTAAGCTTTAATATGTTATATTCAACTAATATGGAATTAAAAATTGCAAAGATATACTCGATTAAATTTGATACTACGATAATATTTCAATCGCATTTTTGGATAATGGTTAATTTTATAACCTTATATTACTAAATACAGTAAACTAATACTAAAAATAAACTTCAATGTTTTATCTATTATTTTCATTTTATTCTGAAATCGAATTGTCTTAAAAAGCATTTTTGGCAACTGAATTCATAATCCATCCCATAGTGCGCCGGGAGGCGCTATGAGAGGACTGAGAGGCGCAAGAGAGACGCCACTGATTTGAAAAAAGATAAAACATAAGCTAATAATCAATAGATGCCACTGATCATCTCAAGTCTTTAATCTTTTATTAAGGCAATAAATAAATAAAAAAAACATAGAGAAATATATTCTTTAAAAAACCTGGATCTTTTTTATAATGTTGTTGTATTTTAAGCTTCAGACTTAACACCTTTAAAGACTGAATTTTTTTTATCGCCGTTTTATCCGTTGATTATACAGTTTTTTCACGTCAAATACACCTTTTTTCAAATGAAATGCATCCTTTTTCAAATGAAATGCATCCTTTTACAAATCAAATGCACCTTTTCACAAATCTAATGCACCTTTTTACAAATCAAATGCACCTTTTTAAAAATAAAATCCACCTTATTAAAAATTAAATAAAACATTTAAATACCTCAAATATTAATGCTTAATTTTTTATAATGATACTTTAACAGATACACATAAATTATTCCATGATGCTGGAAAATTAACCACTGTCTGAAAAGCGTATCTCGTGAAAGGGGGTTAGGATTTCGCTTTGTATACAAAGTGTTTCCTTGCGTGATGCACAAAGCATGCATTAGCAAAGTGCACTCTATTTCAAGTAATAATTAAAATATATGAGCAAAAAAAATATGTGATGACTTATTACATATTTATATATATTTATTGATAAAAATAATATAATCAGGGGATTAATGATTGTCCAAAAAAATATTAACCGCCCCGGTGGGTCGAACCACCAACCTTTCGGTTAACAGCCGAACGCGCTAGCCATTGCGCCACGGAGGCTTATATACATAGACATAAGATAAAATAATATCTATAGATAGATTGCAAAATATTTTGCAAAGTATATGCATAATATAAATAGTAAATTAATCATATATTGTGTGCGATAATCAGAGTAATGATTATTGTTTGTATTATGATAACGCAGATTTGATAAAGCAATCGAGAGACTGTCAACGTTACTCAAAACCGCAGATAATGAAATATGCATCGTTTGTATTATATAATATATTATTAAGTATTTGTCATAGTTATTATACAAAATTTAGATTAAAAAAATGATATATTTAATAATGCATTTTTTATTTAAGCTATTGATGATGTATGATGTTCATTCTCTCATTATTTCCAAGTCACGTTTTGTAAAGTCGTGATGATACATATACAAAGATTTCATTAAAACCATGGTGAGACGTGTGACCTGATTTCCACTAATTTTAGAGTAGCACATATAACATTGGATATAATAAGTTCGTTGTTCTTGTGAATAATTATATAATTATTATATTTTAGCCTAGAGATAAAAATATATCGTATTAAAGAATGAAGTAATAATAAGTCAATAAATAATAAAAACGCTTTCCCCTTCACAAAATAATATGTAAAAAAATATAAAAAATTGGCTAATATAATTCATTTTGTAATCCTTTTGATAGATGTTCTTTCTAGACGAGCCATGTGCTAAATGTTCTTTTCACACTGAATTTATGTCTGAATTTATATAGAAATCATATTTATTTGTATTGATTATTTAATAAACTATTTACAATACAATTCAAATAAAAAACTAGTATGAAAATATTATTTGAACATTCAAAAGAAGTTTTTCAAACTTTAAAAACGATAAAAGCTGATAATTTAATTTATGAAAAGAATCCGCAGTGAAAATGTTTTGGAAATAGAGGAACCTTGAAACGAGGTAAATTTGATTTTTTACTGAAAGATGATAATTTAATCTATGAAAACTAATCACAGATCGAAAAAAATTAAATCTCTAGCTCAAAACTGTTCATTTTGGTTAATAAAAAGAGCCGCGTAGCGATACAATTTTGATGTTTGACTGAAAACTGAATATTTTAATTGATGAAAAGAGCCGCGTATCAATAAAATGTTTATGTTTGACCGAAAACTGATATTTTTTTGCGCAATAAGAAAATTGTATTGTTTTATGAAAGCAGACGACTTTGTCTAGAACAGTGGTTCTTAACCTTGTCGGAGGTACTGAACTCCGCCAGTTTCATATGCGCGTTCACCGAACCCTTATATCATACGTCGTATCATTTTTTTCATAATATCGTACAATAAGTCGGGTGTGTGTTTTGACCTCCGCCGAACCAAGGAGACTGACTCACCGAACCCCTGGAGTTCGATCGAACGCAGGTTAAGAACCACTGGTCTAGAAGAAGGAGGTAATTTTGATGGTTGACTGAAATATGATGATTCAATGTATAAAAACTATTGATACAGCGCGAAAATAGTATTTTTTGGTATAAAATTTACAATCTCGAATAGGAAAAAGAGCCGTGCATCTATAAAATTTAGATGTTTGATCAAAAACTGAAAATTTAATAATGAAAACTATTTATACAGAGAGAAAATCTAAATCTTTGGCTCAAACTGACATCTGGGTTAAAAAAAGAGCCGCGCATCTAAAAAATATTGACGGTTGATCGAAAACTGATCATTTAATTTAAGAAAAGAACCCGAACGGTATGAAAATTATATTGTTTTATTAAAAACTGACGACTTGTTCTAAAAGAAGGATCCGCGTAGCGATACAATTTGAATGTTTGACCGAAAACTGATAATTTAATCAATGAAAAGAGCCGCGTATCGATAAAATTTTGATGATTGACCGAACACTGATAATTTTATTCATGAAAAGAGCCGCGCATCGATAAAATTTTTATGTTTGACCGAAAACTGATAATTTAATTAACGAAAAGAGCCGCGCATCGATAAAATTTTTATGTTTGATCGAAAACTGATATTTTTTGTGAAAAAAAACGCGCAATGTGAAAATGATATTGATTTATAAAACGCTGACTGCCTAAAAGAACGAGATAATTTTGATGGTTGACTAAAATATGACGATTTAATCAATGAAAACTAATTTTTGGCGTAAAATTTGTAATCAGGGATTGAAAAAAGAGCCGCACAGCCGAAAATCTCTGAAAAAAATATGAATCTTTTGTTGGTTATCTTTAAGCTGATATTTTCGCCTAAATAAAATTAATTTTGGAAGTCACTGAGGGCCACTGGATTTGTATAGAAAGGATTTAAAAATTGCTAATCTAAATTTAAGATTTAAAAATTTCCACGATTGGTGTTTTAGTGACAAACAAAACGCAAATAATATAGAAAAAAAATCAGACAATATTTACTGAATAATTCTCGATATACCTCTTAATGTAGGTTTCTTCCCATTATTCTCAACTTTGTTATGTCTTGAGATTTAAAAATAGGATTTGTATTTTCATATTATATGTACATACACATAATCTCATTCTTATGATGGATAATCTTACAAGGGTTGTGAATGTTGCTATGTACGTATTATAACATGAAAGGTGTTTCCGTGTTCGTTGTTACTCTTATAATATATGAATATGCTATAGGAATCCCCTTGTGGTAATTAGCACGCTAAGTTTGTAAATGAATTGTTATAGTTGCTGAATAATATTTAGCATTGTTAAAGGTTATAATTATTATTTTTTGTACATATGTGTGAGTTTAAAATAAAATTCAATAGGACGCGTCACACGTACATTTATCTCAAGACTAAACAAAGGGTCTTAATCTCGATTTTATTCCAGGAGAGTTGCTCTGTCACCGACATGTATGAAAGATTAATCGTCTATACGACGCCGGTGATGATGCATTTATATATCAGCCATCTTCAGAGATGACTGAACAAATTCTGTGAGGTAGAAATTAATAATGAAAAAAAACGAGGTCCATATTAATTTCTTCCATGTATAGAGAGATTATTTCGCATCGCTCGTTCCCTCGGCGATATTAAAAGGATTCATCCATTGTTTACCCGATTACTGAGTATGATCAAATATCGTATTTTTTATTGTTGGCCGGATATCAAATTTGTTCGGTAAACGGAGACCATTTCATATCGGTGAGGGTCTGAAATCGATAGCCGATGGAAGAAATATTCTTGGAGCTGATGAGATCACATTCGTTCAGCGGCCGATCTGTTGGCTCTTGGTTCCCTGTCCAGAAACCAATATATGGGGATAAGGCTAGGGTGCAATCAGCAATGTAGCAACGGCCACATCCTTGCCAAGAAATACATTGACAAATTTATATATACGAAAGAATGTTTTATATATCATAGCACGCATATGATCTGGAGTTGGTGTAGTAGTGTATGTGATATTTTTCATACTACTGGTTTTTGCTATTCAGTTGGAACCATTGCAGATATATTTTTGTCATTTTTACACCCCCAAACAAATTTAATATATATGTATCTATTGATTATATATGATGTATTTAATGTTACGCCATGCCGCGTAGAGCAAGAGCGCTGTCTGTTCGTCAGCGCTAAAAGCGTCGTGTATTGGATGGATGCGGAGAGGCAAAGGGATGGGGGAGGTGCCTTCGTCGCTTATCGCTGTGTTCTGCTGCGACTCCGAGCAGTCCCGCGCCGTCCATACTGAGCCACCTTTGAAATATACTTTTTTTCAATGATCCCTTATTGTTTTTAATTCTATAACCCATTGGTGGCGAACCTAGAGCACGCGTGCCTGAGATGCATCTACCACAATTTAGCTACCACATGAAAGATTAACGAATTCAATTTATTTCGTCAAGCTTTTAAGTAATTTAAATTATTAGATAAAAAAAGCTGCTCGATACGTCAGACAGTCTTTTAATAATATTTGTGAATTTTCTGGAATAATTCTTTTAATATAAATCTGTCCTAAACTTTTTGTATTGCAGCAGTCAACATATTATAACCTGGATAACCTGGAGGGTAACCATCACAATCCTTGCATCAGGGTTGAGACAAACATGTCTCTGCTGGAGATTGCGTAGTGTCATACAAGTGGCAAATACCCGCATCGGGGCTAGAAGGCCACTTGGATAATAATAATATTATGAATAATTATGAATAACTATTTTTATTCTTAGAATAATCCATTTTTTTTAAGAAAAGTCAAGATACTGATGAAGAATTCATCAATAGCTTGACTTGAAATGCTCGGGGTCTCTGATAGACCCCCTTCGGATGACGAGGTTGTTTTCGAGCTAGCGTGACGGATCGGGTTAGGGTTCCAATAATTAAAAAAAAAAAGTTTTTAGTCAATAATTTTGTATAAAACATAAGGCCCTTTCATTGACCAGTGTTATGGCTTGTAGGTAACTTGCATATTATTTTGATACTAAAAGTTAACCGCGACTGAGTTAAGTTAGTGGTTGGATAGGTGTTCGATTCAGGGATTTTTTTTATAACACTGGCCAGGGAGGATGTAAGTGGAAGAGACCCAATACCTTTCCATATTTTATGATTATATGTAATAATTATTTTATGCCATCTATCCTTCATGGAATAAATAATTATAAAATAATAATATTAAAAAATAATCAGTGTCGTGGTTTGACACTGGGGTAATATTAGTGTCAGAGACTCATCCCTTTGCATCTTCAGAATCTTTATCGTAACTTAATATGGGAGAATGACTCAACTATGTGTATTCAAATAAATGAACAAATTAAAACAAATCGTTTTTTTAAACTTGACTTTATTTACCTATTTTTTTTATAAAAAAAAATATTTTAATAAGACTTTGGAAGAATAAATAAGACAGATTCATTGACAATAGAACCATTTTTTAACAGTCTCAACAATCGAAGATCAAAGCAATAGCCTTTAAGACTTTGTTAAAATTAAACTATTTTTTTTAAATTATGAGATAAATATATAGGATAGTAAATAGACTTTGGACAGTTCTGCTTTTACTTTAGGAACACTGATTAAGATAATTTTTATTACTTAAAATATCGACTTACCACATTTTGCAAATCTGCATTTCTTCTTATATATTTAGTATCCTTCTTGCAATCCTCATCTTACTCCATTGAAACTTCTGAAAGAGATGAAGAAATTAGGATAGTGATACAGTTGGCTCGAAAACATCCGCGTCATCCGAAGGGGGTCTTTCAGAGACCCTAAGCATTGATGTCAAGATATTGATGAATTCTTAATAAATATTCTCTACCGCCGCCGACTAAGCTCTCGCAGCACGTGTCACTTGTACGTTTCATCTGGACTTAGCACATTGTACCGGATTCGAGAAAAATAAAAAACTTGGAGTCCCCTATATGGGGCACGGCTATTAGTGTATTATATTATAATTATATATAACAAATATTAATTTATGATATTGATGGGAGTGATAATCCTCCTCACCTCATCTCGCCCTGCCGTATCGCCCGGCACATGTATGCGACCTAGTATTCGCTTCGGATCAGACACTGTTTTATCCCTTGATCTCACTTTGTCTCGATCGATTTTTTATTGGGTCAAGGATGAGTCACGGCTCCTCATGTACGCGACTTTCAATGAAGACGTCCTTTATTGAAAATTTGAATAAAACAAGAAAAATACGCCGAGGCCGGCCATCAGACAGACAAAAGCCACGATAATGGACATTACGTATTCCGGGCAGGATTTATTTTGTCAACGGAACGACGGCTGCCTAGCTACTGCAACCGGGAGCGTCTCGGCGTTATCCCACAGGATTTCATAAATATTTCACAACTTAACATTTCTCTCCCTCACCCGAAACGTCATTTGGTATTCATCTGAGGGCCGCGAAAGAAACGTATAATTTGTATGAAATTGTATAAAATATACATTTCCGAATGTAAATCCGTGGGCCCGACATCAAGTTCCCAATTACTGAGCCGGGTATCGCTAAACGCGACGCGCGATGATAAAGTGCCGGGAGTGGGGTCTTTGTTCCGCGGCTATTTTCTTCCGCTTGTCCGATAGTAAAAATGAACGCTTCGAGTAATGCATAGGAAAGCATTGATGGATGGTTCCTCCGAGTATCGTAAATTTCTATGTGAAAGATTAATAGGTTGGCTCCTTTGCCGCAGATACACTGCGATAAACCAACCACGGATTGGTACTTGCACGGATGTGGGTCTGCATTCGCTATGCAATTTATCCCTAATACAATATATGTATAACTATTCCAAATAATCATTGAATATAATTAATTGAGAAAAAACATCGCGCATATGAAAGTGCGGGCGAGAAAAAACATTGTGCATGTGCAGGAGTGAAACGACATGCGACGAGCCGGGAGCGTGCCTCAGTCGCGGCGAATTGGTAAGTCACTTACGCGTCATATTGATTAGTAAAAAAAATCCAAAATATCAACCAAATTATGAAGCATACCATGAATAAATATTTTTATTCTTAGAAAAATCCATTTTTATTTAAATGTCGGCGGATATATTTTTCTATTTTTATATATTATTAGAAAAATTCGAAATATCCTTAAAATTTTGTTCTTTTTTTACTAATTAATGCGACACTCAGACACGTGTGCTGTTTCACTCATACTTGCACATGCGCGATTTTTATTCTCTCTCGCACCATATACGGAACGAATAGAAACAAATATTGTTATTTTTCAGACAAATAGGATTTATATCAGTGGCGTGGGTATTGACAATTCTACAATGACACTGTCGTAAAGTGTGCCCTTTTGTTTTAGTTTTTTTTCTCCATTGATATTAGGCTTAGGCCACATAGTCTTTCCTGACCTTGTGAGCTTCGATAGCATATTTTAATTCTGTTTGGAGCAGAAAATGGGCGTACTGCTGACACAGTGGTACTAGGAATAGTTAAAATTAGTTTTCCTAGTTTATAAACTTCTTAAAACCCCGACTTGAGGTTATTTTTTTCCATGAACTCTACTAATTCATGAACAGAGATTTTTTTTAAATTTCGGTGTATGAATAAATAACGGTAAGCTTGTTTTTTAAACGTAAATATTTAAACAATGTTTCATAATTTTTTATATATTAAACTATTCGAAAAATGTTCGTTAAATTGAAGTATTCTAATTTTGACATTGCAGAAAATCGGCATTCGATTTCGATTGTATTAAACAACTGAGATCGAGATCGAGTAGACTAATGTGCTGCGACTTGACAGCACGCCTTCGGCCGTTAAACTGCATACAAAAACATTAGTTTCGCTCGCTGAGACCCTACGTCCACATAGGCGACGGTACTGTATGCGGTTACGCTCGTCTAAGGTCGTGCAGCGGTCTTAGCGCAAACCTTGTTTAATACATTTACGTGCGTATACGATATCCTTCTAGCCGCTTACAAAAATACTATAAATATTAAATATTCAAACCTTAAATATATCTTTCATGTTCTATATTTTGCGGGTGAGCGGCGCACACCCAGCACACCCTGAATATACACCCCTGATTTATAATAAAAAATCTGGGGTCCCAAATAAACCTTATCGGCACGGCTAGGTTAATAAAAAAAAAAGAAATATTACAAGATAAAAGTTGAAAAAAATACCTGAACTGTGGATAAAGATTAGAGAATAGTGGAAATTCTCTTACAGGATAATACATGTATAGTGTTTATCAAAATATATTATTTTCATTTTAAATAATTATCAATATTTTCCAATTTCGCTTATAACAGTTCTTCGGAAGATTCGAAATTTAATTAGAAAATCGTTAAAAGATTAAGTAGGTACTCCAAGTGGCAAAGACCCGCCTCAGGGTTAGAAGCCCAGTTATGTATCTATCATCATCATCATCATTTGCCAGTCACAAGGCTCTCACTCGCTGAGGGCATGGACCTTACCAAACTCTCGCATGTTAGTCGAGGCCTAAGGAACCTGAGTGTCACACGATGTGGAGGGCCTTTTCGTGTCCATACCGCGGGGACCCGAGCCGTCTTGGTATGCGGTTTTTTGTAAAGAGTTTCCCTCTCCTGGCCATTGCTGGCATTGGCCGTACATCTTCTACCATGTTGGTATCGGATTTTACCCTCTCGACCGTGTCCAAGCAAATAGGAGGGGGTTTGCCTCGATATTCGTTTGTTCTCTTCTCTAAGGAGTTATCTGCTTTTAACGAGTCACGAGTGACGAATAGCGAGCGACCACACACGCACACCTATATAGATATACATAGGCATACATATGCACATCTGCCCAAAATGAGTCTCATGTAGCCGGTCGCAAGTGATTATTAGCCCTGTCGCGCAATAGCAATCCTTTCATCACGGGAAAGACCGCCTCAGAAAAGGGTCCCCTAGAAAGAAGGAAGAGGAGCGAAAGTATCGAGACTAGACCGATTATTGGTCAACAGATTAGGGTTTTCCTTCCCAGGGTGTACTGGCTCTGTGGTGAGAAATCCGTTAGAGACCAGATTTATTTATGCACACAGGATATGTGTACACCAACATGTACATATTTTTGCACTGTTTTGTTGGCATTAATCAAAGTTCAGTTGGGCCCTACCAACTCTATGCATGGGTATGTTGACTGTAATATAAAAAAATGTAATGAGATGCTGACCATCAATTTTAATGCTATGGTAGTTGTGTTTCATTTCTGAAAAATTCTTAGTGGCTACCCCCCCCCCCGGTAGGGATTGGGAGATGATAAATAGATATTCTGAATCTCTGTGTAATTCGTAAGAAAGTTATAGGGGGTGCCCCTTAGAGTGGCCTAAAAACTATTAGTAAATTTTTTAGTAGCATGTACATTTTGTCTGATGCTTTCTTCGGAATTTCTGGATTAAGTCTGGCTTAGACATTTATCGTTGATAATTATTTTTTTTTTATGACAAAAAATAAAGCTAAGAAATAGTTCTATAGAGACGGTATCAGTAGTGGTAATAGTAATTACAGATATTTGCAATATATAATAAAAGTGCATTTGCTGCATTTTCATGTAGCTCAAGCGTTCCCAGATTTATTCACAGGGAATAGGTGACGTCACACATTCCTGAAAGCAGTGGCTGCTCGCGATAAATCTACCTACGTTTCGAGTTGCAAATTACCGGGATAGTGCTCCAGCCGTTTCTGCAGGATATGAAGACCTTCTGAATAAACCATGGCCGACCCCTCATAACAGTTTATCCGTTGTAAAAAAAGTCGGCTTTTAAAGGGCCGATGCACAAAAACCAGCCATTTTTCGAATTATTTTCCCCCGGGAAATGGATTTTAAAGCCTTCATCGTCCGAGCTGAAAAAAAATCGTGTTTTCGGGATATGCCCCTATGAATATTCTGCTAATTTGCAGAGGGACGTTGCGCTGGAGTGGCGCAGAAAAAAAAGAGTCGTAATGGAATTTCATATCGAATATGCATATGCGTTGGGAATTTCAGTTTTTACGGATGATGGATTTCCATGAAAAATATTCAGCGCCATTTTATGAAATGCACATTATATTGTCAAAATTTAAATCATGATTAATCACTGCTTTTTTGATTAAACTGAATTAATTTAAATGCATTGTCTGTTTCAACACGAAAAAATATGAAATAATTAATATATATTGAAACCCTGATGTGACGTTCCCGTATTTATCGTTTTTGCAAATTCAAATGTCACATAATAATTAAAAAAAAACAACGTTAAATAATATAGCACGTATCGTTTTTTTTGTCTTAATAAACGATAAATCGAGGTTCCACTGTATTAACGTTTTTAAATAAAATCCTTTATCCAATAAAGAATATTTTATTAAAAAGTTTAGGATCTGCGAATATTAATTTATTGCCGACAAGACAGATTAAACCAAAGAATTTTGAAATATACCTAAACTAGGACTTCTTTAAAATGATTTACTATTATCCTTAGAATAGTTTCGTTTTAAGTATATTAGAAAATAAAATAAAATAGGTTTATAATGCTGTATTCATTTTTAAAGGATTATAAATATGTCCGCTTTATTATTATCAAGAAAAATATTTATAGTATTAAATGTTATATATATATATTTATATCCATAGTTTTTTTAAATTAGTACTGAAAAGCTGTAGGAGAGATGAAAATCATATTTTTTATTCGTAGTACATGTAAATCCCCCATTGATAGTGGATATACGTTTTGGACAAAATCGCGATAAACGAAATTTTGCAATAAACGGTGTGTTTAAAAAAGACATTTCGAAATTCAATAAAATATATTTATAATATTAAAAATAATTTATTTATTTTGTTCCATATTGCGCAAAAGAATCTAGATTTTCTTGGCCCCGTTACAACAATGTTTTACAGACCTCACTCTCTCATGATCTTCATCGTTTTCTTATATTTACAATTGGGGAAATAAAGCGTCTTTTGAAAGATTTTAACACTTACATTTTTGCACAGGAACAGATTCCGAGAAGTCATTTTTCTTGGGACATAATATGGCATACATTTCCAGTACCAAACCAATATTTTTAGAGTTAATGAATTTACTTTTACATTTAAAATGCAATAATCGAATCTAAAGGCCACCCTGTAGCGGCCGAGAGCTCTAAGTTTTTGATTTTTCTCGAATAACTCTTGTAACCTTTTCCACTCTATCCACTTTTAGTCGAACCTATGAGCTACTTTCATTGTATTTTTTTTTACAAATTTATTAAAAAAGATATTTATTTGGTAAATGATTAATAATAAGCATTTAAAGCAGTGTTTTCCAGAGTGTGAGCCGCCGTATTGTCATAAGGGCGCCGCGAAATGTTCAATTGAACAATTCGGCAAATTTGTTGTAATTCCCAATTCTCGAAATTTTTGCGCCAGCAATCGTATATTCCAAGGTCAACAATTCTGAAAAAAATCTGATGTATTAAGGGAGCCGCGGAAAAATCTGATGTTTAAGGGAGCCGTAAACCGAAAAAGATTG
>JAGXCT010033614.1:0-11369 GCA_022495035.1 Philopotamus ludificatus | reverse complement strand
ATTCTAGAAGGTACATTGTAAAAAAAACTACGGTAGGGACTCATATTATTTCCTCTCTATATGTTCCCTTTTGATATGATATTTAAATAATTATAGTTTTGTCTCAAATGATATAGGCAGGTTTTAATTTTTGATTCATAAATAATCCAGTTTTCAATCCTAGTTTAAAAAAATCTAAGTTTTTTTACGACTCAGCTACAACACTTATAATCAAATCACAATAAAACAATCAAGGATCAATCATTCATTAGAATATTGTTTTAAATCGAGCCGGATGAAAATCTTTGGAGAGCCGGATACGGCCCCGTGGGTCGTAGTTTGATAACCTCTGCTTTATATTACTATAGCTCACATCCAGATACATGAATCTGCTCTGAGAGGCAATATCCTTCACTATAGATACGGCCTCAAAGTCCCTTTCAGTCATTGCTTTGGTTTAAATTCTTCCCAGCCGAACTCATTGTTATGTAGAAAACTTTCTGCCAGGCTTTGTCAACGAGAGATATGCAAAGGATGATAGTAAAGCGATCTTCCTAAAACTCTCCTTGGGTTAATTCTATATCAGGTGTCACTTTAAAGCACCTCTGAAATTCATTGGTCATTTAAAATATGCGGTTAGAAAAATAATTGAAAAGCTCACTTCCCAACTACTCTCTTCGTTATATTAGCGATGATTTTATATATATATTTAAATATTTTTTCAGGAAATGCGTCTGTCAGAAATTAAAATAACGGATTATGACGATTTCCTAAACTTTGATGATCTTTATGAAATATCTGATGAACCTTATATCCGCCGTGTCCGAGATGCACAACACGAGGACAAATCCGGAAAATCTTCTATGCCCAGGAAGGCTATCAAGAATGCAACCGATATATAATCGAGAATAAAACTGTTGGCTTGAAGAATATATTATTATCTTTTCGATTAGAATGTTTGAAATATATTTTGTTAGCACATATTGTAGTAATTTTTTTTGCAACATCTAATCGTCTTATAAAACTGTGTAGTAAAAATCTATGTAATTTCTCAGAAAATAAATGATATAATAAAATGTTTGTGTCGAACGACTTAATATTTCCTTTTCAATCGTTTCATTTTTTTTTTGCAAACATTCTGTATAATACATATTTGCATTGAAATCCCATATACAATTCTATGAAAATGGGTCACATGTTATTCCTTTCAAGAAAATTATTGGGAAAATTTTCTCCTCGACGAATAGCTAAAAATGTTTCGCATTCACTCTCTATTCAGAATATTTGAGAAATAAACATTATTTGAATGCATATGGAGACATGAAATCGGAACGCTCCATAAATATAAATCTTAAAAATTCCTCATACATATATTAAATAATAAAAAAAACTCTAAACCTATAGACAGTTTAAATAAATTCATTTCAAATATAAATGTGTTTACATTCATGTGAAAATATGCAGGAAAATACTCTGCAGTAATTTTTCCTTTGCGTTTTCAAAGCAATTATCGTGCATCTCTCCATTTTGCCGTGTAATAAGAGTTGAAGATATTTTTAAAGACGTACAGAATCAAATTTCGTTTATGAAATAGTACATAACAATAAATCAGAACGTATATAACAATGTATATATATATCTATTTGTATTATTAAAAAGCTCGAATAAAAATGGCTGACAATTTTTCTTATATAAATTATATATATAATTAAAAATCTGACGTCAAATTAGAGGTGATTTTGAAAATGGAATAAGTCTACATGAATTACAATAAAATGGAGAAATAACCAATTGACCAAACGAAAATTGTGACCTTATTCAAGGAAAATATAATTTTCTTCAAAACTACACCATAATTGTGGTTTAGTTAATCTGTAATGGCTAGATTTATAAAGAAATTCCAAATAACTGGGTTTGTAGAATGCAAAAGACGGACAAGACCAAGACCAATCAGAAGGCAATCGCTTCAGAAGATCGTATTTTAAAAAGGTTCTGATTAATCAAATGATTTAAAACTACAGTGGAAGTCCATCGAAGGTAGAGGAACCGAAATCATTGTTGAAACAGTAAGGAGAACCCTTAACCCTTTCAATGCGGCTCTAAACTACGATTTTGCATCTGAGTGCAGCATTTTGGTTAATTATTTTTTTTGGCGAGGTAAATTTGTATTCACCGTTTACCGCTATATTAGACCATTTTCCTATAAGAGATTTATGCAAACATGTTGATTAGGATATGCTCTTCCATCTCAACTAAAAAAAATAAACTCGATTCGCTTTATTTTCGTAATAATAAATCGAACAAAATATCAATTGCTCAAACAGAGATTAAGTGAGAAAAAAATGGGAATCAATTTTCTTATACCATTACATCCGTACACGTGTATGTGGAACATAATGTACGTGGAACACCCTTAACAACCCCTGAGCCGAGATACGTCACCGATACTACTGCGGAGATATGAATGCTTACGATTCATATTTATATTTTACGTGGTTCCTGTAACTTTCTTGTGATATGTTGTATACTTTTTGTTAGCTGTGTTTATCAGCTGATTTATAAAATAAACACCATCACTTAACTCCCTCTGGTTTACATGTAACGACAAGTTTAATTTCGAAAGAATCTCGCGCATGCCCGACGTGCAGCCGGGACACGATTTGTATGCACATGTACGTCATGCGCCCCGCACTGAAAGGGTTAAAGAACTTGGTTTTATGGCAAGATCAATGTCGATCGTTGATATAAAATCATAATTCGATATTTGTTGAAATATGGCCAAAAGGTCGTGGTATAGTTTTACAGTAAACTCTTCTACAACGCTTTCTGCTATACCGCGTTCGCCTATTGCAAAGTTGATAATTTCTAAAAAATGATTCGAGTTGGCGAAGTACCTCGCGATCACTTTCGATAAAAAGCCCTCTAGAGACCCCACCCCATGTAAAATCAGTTATTAAAAAAAATACAAGTAACGCGCTCCTTCGTCCTCTTATAGGCAAAAGCGGTGTCCTCAAATCCTATATGCTTCCCAGATCTGGGGCTAAAAATATAAACCACTCTATTCCCTCTATCGCTAACTGTGACCCTAAATACTCCCAATCCTTCCTTAGAATTCCACTACCTAAAACAGTTTTACTTCGTACTAAAAAAAGATTCAACTCAAACCCCTTGTTTTCCATTTTGAAACAATCATCTTTAACTTAGATTCGAACAGCAGTTAAAAAATCATCAACTCCTTAGCAACTCCTCCTCTTTTCTTCCCTATATATTAAATATAAAAGCTCCTCTGCTTTTTCATTATTTGCTTTTCTTGTGCTTTTACTTGTATATGACACTTCCTGTTTTCTTTTTTCGTTTCTAATTATGCTTTTTTAAACGATAAAAAAATAAATAAAAAACGGCATATTATTATATATTTTTTTCTCTAAAGTTGTTAGACAACTCACTGGAGAGCTACAATGCGATCATAATGCTGTGACTGTGCCGAGGGTAACAGGGAAAAATTATGAGAAACTCAGACGAAAGTTAAAGGGGTAGAGCCCATTCCACTCGCACGTTTTTGCCATGATGATGGATACCTATTTGGCTATCCCTGATTTATAGGAAAGTTTTAAAAATAGAATAAGTCCATAGATCAATGTATTGATTATTTTTGATCTTGTAATATATAAGTACAACCCTACCTGATGGTAGATTTCATCAATTATTAGGAATACCCATAAGTAATGTATATTTACATAAGTAATCTAAATAGGTTAGGAGGCCCAGGGCCGGTAGAGATGGCGTAATGCCCTTTAGGTGGCAGGGACTCGTTTCATAATAATAATAATAATAATACAAAATGATTCCCCATATTATCTATAACCTTCTGCCACTTTTTTTTCAAATCATCCATGCCCTTCTTGTAAAACTCTTGACTGTAAATATTCTGAAAGGGTTGTATTCACCTCTTCTAAGGAATTGAAATTTTGATCTCTTAAAAAATGATCCATAAAACAAAATAAGTAAAAATCAGATGGTGCGAGATCCGGCGAGTATGGAGGATGCAACAGGGTGACCCATCCAAGATCCTGAATTTTTTTACACATCAATTTCGCAACATGAGGTCGCGCGTGAATGCGTGTGAGACCTAAACAACTCCTTTTTTAATCTTTCCCAACTTCTTTAGGACCCTCTGAGTACTGGACCAGGACGTACCGACTTTTTCCGGTAATTTTTCAATGGTCAGCATCGGGTCGTCTTCGATAGCAGAATTCATTTGCCTGGACGGGTTGTCCACTTCGAGGCTCATTTTCCAAACACAAATTACTAGATTTAAGTTGTTTGAACCATCGTTGGCATTTCCTGACATCCAATAAGTCACCGCAAATCTCGTAAATATCCTTCGTAGCCTCTGTTGCCTTCTTTTTCAAAGGATATTGAAAAGTATACAGCTCCGCAGATGTAGTTCCGACGGACACGTCTCTCCCATTGTCGTCAGAAAGATAAATAAACCGTTTTTTTAGACTAAAGGGTACAAGGAGGTAACCGCTACACAAGAAAAACTTATAACACGTCCTTACTGTCGAACAGACTGAATAAGACTATTTTAAAGATATCGCATCGAAACAACGACATTACTTATGGGTACCTTTAATATAACACATCACTAATTTTATACAAGTCACGAGTAGGAGTCCCTGAGCTACGGCCTGCCGATTAAGACGTTAATATATTTTTACAATGATTTCATTGATAAGAAATAAATACAATCAATGAGATTATATACTTAGACGTCACATTCAGAGGGTTGAACTTTCGCTCGATTTTTTTGCACCTTGAAACGGATTTTTTTTTTTCAATAGTAAATCCCATATTTAATTTTCTTTTTAAATTTAGTCGTTGAAGAGTTGGCCATCCCTGCTATACAGCATCGTTGCGAATTGAGCAATCGATCTCAGTCAAGTCTGGCACACATTCCCCGCCAGTAGGTCCTCATCGTGCTTCATTACAATTCGGTAGGTTCGCTATTCGCGCAATCAAATTAATGCGCTAATAATTTATACTTGCAGGGGCGCCGGTATTGCCGCGACATCTGTTGGCATTCGCCTTAAATAATAAACCCCCACTCCTGGCTCTCCACCCGGCTCGACGTCGAGCGATATGCAAATTGTGAGACGCTCTGGAGTGAGTGGGTGGGGGTACAACCCGACGCAGGGTGGATGGCGTCTACGCATAACCACGAAAATCAAGTATTTTTAGGTATTGCACATGAGGCAATGTTTAGATAGCCGATATTAGTTTTATTCATGAGATCGAGTCGACACGCAGTGGTTTCTGGTTTTAGTACTAATATCCTTTGGAGAGTACCAAGATAATGAGTAGTAAAATTTAGCGTATGTTATACAAGGTTTAACTTAAAAATCATTTATTTATTCATGAATGAATCTATCCAGAAGGGACCGTCCATATGGACAGATTGTGCGGCGCACATAGCCGCCAAAAACTTAGGGGCATCGATTTTTTTTCTTTTCTGTATATCAAATTTAAATGGCAAAATTTGAACACAGCAATATTGTTAAATAATTTTAGAGCGCACATAGCCACTGCCTTATTAGGATAATGGTCCTTAATGTACCATCCAACAGCTTCCCATTGTTTCACCATTGTTTCAGCATCTCTTCTGCCAAGCTCTCCTCTACAACTACATACTGTAAACCACAGTGCAGCTCCATAAGCTCATCGGCTCTTGGCTGTGCTTTTCAACAAGTTCATCGATCTCATTAGTATTCACCTCTAGTCCCATGATTTTAGTAAAATACACAATCTTGTTGATTACAGGCTCCACTAGTACTATCTCACCATCCTTAAAGTCATATTTGACAACGCTCTCCGGCCAAAGCATCCTCATCGCAAAAGAGAGGGTTCTCTTGGTAACCCATTCCCATGCCTTTTTGATCAACTTGACGGAGGCAACGATGTGAAAGTAATATGTCTAAAACCAAGGGCGGCTCGTCCTTAGAGGCAGCCGGGGCACATTTATCCCAATAAAAAAAATAGCTGAAATATGACATATATTATCCGCACTGGTCACGTGGTCGTTAGCTTTAACGTGAACGGGTTTGTTGTTTGGCTAAGTAGTAAAAGGTAAAGAGAAAAGTTCCGTATTATCCGTATGCAAGATGTCGCTTTTCGTTTACTGCTTAAAGCTCTGTTTGGGGCAGACCTGTATATGCCCCACTGGTTTATATTTTACTCTCAGTTTAAAAAATAAACGACACTGTCAACGTTTTTCGACTATGTTTTGCTTTTTTCTTTTGCTCGTGCAACTGTGTTTCACTTACTTTGGGCAAAAGTTCAAATAAATAAATATATATTAATAAAAATGATAATATGAATGACGTCCCTGTCCAAGACTATTTGGAAGTGGAACTTTTCGCTTTTCATTGGTTATTTTTTTTATTAAAATGGACGATTTCCTTATAGTGAATAAATAATTTATAAAATGTGTATACCCCCCCCTTCCCTTCTGCCTCATCCCGATAATCCTTTCAACTCTAACTAATTTTTAGACTAAATAAGTCGCCCAAAAACAAATTAGTCAATCACCGTATCGCGGCATAGACAGTCGATTCATCGTAAAGGAGCAGTCACGGGACAAAATCGGTCAAAAATTCTAAAAAACTAAAATGTAGCTTTGTACATAATTAGATTTAAGAAATTAAGCAACAATACGACGCCTAGATTAAACTTTCGAATAGTACATTACATCAGCGCAGTGAAAAGTTTTTTGCGACAAAAAAAAAAACGCGCAAAGTGTATAGTGTATAAACTACTAATTTCTAAGAATCTACAGTAGAACTCTAAATCAGCATTTTTTTTCGCCATCCCTTTGGCGGCCTCAACAAAAAGTGGCCAGTTATACAATCATAAAGTCCATGGATGCGCTCCAGCGCGTACGCACCTTCACCATCTCATCCACTACTAAATACGTCCATGCTGGACATCTCCGGCGTCTTTGACAGCGCCTGGTGGCCTGCTTTTCTTGCCAGGCTAAAGAAGAGAAAGATCCCATACGACGTATACGCTATTATATCTAGCTACTTTAGCAGTAGGTCGATTCTAATGGATGCTGGGAATAAGCTGGTCACCTTGCCCATTACAATGGGATGTCCCCAGGAATCGGTTCTTGGATCTTTACTCTGGAATGTTCTCTTTGATGGGGTCCTCAGACTTCCTCTCCCGGCGGAATGTGAGATGATTGGATACGCTGATGACCTCCTGGTGCTAATAGGTGGCAAGACCAGAATCCACATAGAACACCGAGTCAAAGACCTGTTACAAAAAAATTATGTCTGGGGAAAAGACAATAGACTTAAGTTAGCACCTGCCAAATGCTTTGGTGTTCTTATCAAAGGCCACCTCAAATGGTCTCACTGCGTCGGCTTCTCACGGCTCCATAACTTCTCGATTTGTGAATCTGGGCGATACCTTGGGATCACCCTTGACTCTAACCTAGGCATGCTGTGCCACACGGGACTAATCTCGGATAGGGCCAAACAATTGGATGCTTCAGCAGAGTCGCAGGGGCCGGATGGGGTCTGAATCACAGAATCATAAGACGATACTACATATCGATCTTTGTCCCGATCGTCACGTATGCAGCCAATTTCTGGGCCCATAGAGCTTCCAGCTCTGCAATTAGCCGCCGACTATTATCGGGGCAAAGATTGCCTCTACTTATGATAACTAAAGCCTATCGAACCTCTTCCACTGCTGCCATTGCGGTAATGGCAGGTGTCCTGCCGCTGGACCTAGAGCTACAGGTACGAGCTGCACTCTGGCTGACCTACAGAGGATTCGAGGCCCTGGTCGGAGACACCATCATCACACCACCCGCGGACCTCTCCCACGACTGGTCGTCTCATAGAGTAGCCGTCTACCGCATGGCAGAAGCGCTGGTCACAAGAGACGACTTAGTTTTTTGTACTTTCCCGACGTGCAAAAGCGCATGTCGACACCCTGGATCGAACCAAACCACCATATGTCCCAGTTCATCCTAGGCTATGTTGCCTTCAACGTCAAGCTGCATCAACTTGGCCTCAAAGACAATCCTGGACGTGCCTGGAGCTCGACTCCGCGAGGAAAGCCATGCTAGATGCGGTCAGGCTGGCCCCCGGCCCTATCGGTTATCGAGACTTGATCTCAAGCGGTCCTGCTTTCAGGGCCTTTACGCTCTTCGCCGGAGCAAGAATCGCATCCCTAGACCCCAACCCTTAGCCCACATGGGCACGGTCTATCAGCTGTTCTTTGTGCTGCATATATAACTGACTGTCTTCATGTAGCCACTTAAAGGTCGGCCATACAAAGTCGTACTGCAAAAGGGGCCTTAAAATATACCTTAATTATTCCATATTTGAAAGGGTATTAACCAAAAACTACTTCGTATAATCAATCGAACTTTTTCACAAGCAATCCTTGTTATATAAGCTGTCAAAATATATAACGATTATGTGGCTTAAGTGCGAAGCACGTTGGGAATAAAGAATGTTGGGAAAAAACGAAATGACTTTCCGAACAACCCAATATATTATCTTAAGGCTTTTTTTCGGGGACATTTTTGCAAGGGTTGTTATAGCTTATTGATAACAATGACGTTATATCTGGATCAGCATCACATAGTATTCTAGTCAGCCATTGCTGGATTGTAGTATGACGGCGTTTCCTCATCATACATTAGTCGAAAGCGTGAATACGTTTAATTACATCGGCAAGGTCGTATCGGCTTGTGGCGTGACTTAGCCCGCATTAGCGCCACATAGCCCGCACATCTCCTCCTAATTTTTCGGGTTATCTCTCAGGCGGGATAGCTTCAATATCCCGGGTCTGGATAATTAGAGCCGGGGAATTATACAGCCGGAACGGTCTTGTAAGTCATGTCGTTAAGTGTTATTTGTTTCAAACCGAAAGTACGTGACTGGCTCGGGGCGCGAAATTACTTGTTATTGCCAACGGGATGGGTATCATCACTCCTGTCGACATCGCGATAGTGGCAACGACGTGCGCTCGGGACAATATCTTGATCCCGGTTGCCGAACGGGGATTGTCCCATTTCGGCGGATGCGTGTCCCACTAAAAATGCCTCGAAAACAAATATGGCGATTTCCAAATTTAATCCAACAGCAATCCAACTCCTGCAAATCCACCACTCTCGCATCTTTAAAATCCGAAATTAAACTTTATATAAGTCAGTGGCTTCTTTTATTTTTTTTTATTATTATCATACTAATGTAATAACACTTTTTATGCATTTCGTTTATGTCTAATAACTATGATTCATAATTACACGAAAAAATGTTTTAGCATCTGAAAATATTGTCTGAAAGAAATACGATTCGATTCGGCTAGATATCATATGGACATGACTCCTAATTATAAATGTGTCCTTCGAAATATCAAGCATGAATATTATATGGAATGAATTCACGATATTTTTCTTACATTTCCCTTAATATCCCTAATTAAGGACGACTCGAGAACGCTTCAAACATGTACTTGAATATGAAATACATTCGCTCGTATCAAATATCTTTTTAATTTGAAATACAATCAAACCGTGTACATGTATTAATATATGTATCCTGAAAAATAAAAATCTTTATATAATACAATAGCTTATAATTTCAGCAACGGCTTGAAATAATTAAAAAAATAGGATTAATTATTTATTTTTTTCTCTGAAACAAAATGAGATATTTTCGTTTAATTTATGTATTGGTTTTACACGAGTTTTTATAAAAAATAAAAATAAAGAAAACGACTGAAAGGTGACTTAATTTATTTGTAAAATGATATTAGTTGTCGAATCTAAATTATGCTTTTAAAAAATGATTGCTCACTCTTACAAGTTCATACTTTACTAAATACTGCCCCAGACGTTCCTCACGTTTGTTAGCTATCAATTGATGCAATCCCAATTCATATTCGTCAATGAATATTGGAGTTATGATAAAAATACAATATGTTCCAATATTGGAACACTGGTAAAAAATAGCTAAGCGTAAATGTATGGTTATTTACTCTCACGTCTTAGTAATGAATCTTTTGTAGACATACTAGTGCCCCAAAAATGTGAAAAGATAAAGAGAGAGACCGGTATTCCATGCTAAATAAAGTCATGACTAGCTAGATATGAGAAGAGTTTGATGAGAATTTTAGAAGAGGCACGTTACTAAATAGATGGAAGAGTATTCCAGACATTGAAGGAGAACATGTTTTAGATTTTATTAAAAAAAATAACATTTGTAGTTTATGCATTTCAAAATTGTATAATGCGTGAAATCAATCCGCCACGGATGTGCATTTGGTATTAAACATTGTTATTTATAAAAAGTTTATCAGTTGAAAAGTTTGTCATCCATCGATTGATACAATCGTAATTTATATTCGTCAATGGATATTGGAGTGGTAAAAAAAATACAAAATGTTCCAATATTGGAACACTAAGCATAAAAGGGTTAATAATAAAATTCGCCACGAGACACTTACTGAAAAAAGAATTTATCTTGGTATTCGTTCTTGATTACAATAATTTTATCAAGGGGCCCTTCTTAATTAGGGGTCTTCTAAAAAAGTAGAAGAGGAACGAAAGTATCGAGACTAGGACATCGAGCGTTCTTTCAGGATTTTTTTTCAGAGCAAGTTGATTAAATTGTTTAGCAACCATTTAAAGAGAAGTTATAAATATAAATACATGTAGTAAAGCTTAGAGGTATTAGTTGTTTTATATAAAGGTAAAAGTATATTACATTAGTTAGGAATTTTTGACATCTCTCCCTAGAAAGTTAGTGCTAAAATTAATCCAGGTTTAATAAGATCGTAATCAAGAATTTTCATAAAATAGTAATTTGTCTTTAACCCTTTATAGGGCAAATTAATTATTTTAGATTTTTTTTATCTGTTATTGTTATTGAAAATAACAATAAAATAACCAAAAATCGTTCTCGACAGCATATTACGATACTAGGGTTGACATTTCTATGGGCGCACATGGAAATATAGACCTTAAGGCGACTGGTTATATATTAACCAAATTCAGTTCTTGCCCTATAAAGGGTTAAACTAGTGTTGTCCAACAGACATCGTTTGAAGGACCAAATAATTACCAGTATGTGGTGGGCCGCATAAAAAACAATTGAATAATTAATGTCGTATGTAATTCAACCTACCCCCCCCCCCATAATTCAACCCCCCCTATATGGTTTTTAAACTTGGAGCTAAATGATATACAATAATTTTAAGTCATTATTTGTTTCCAAATCTATTATTTTGTGCTTCGTACATATTTAAGCATTTTTTTATTCAGTTTTGCAAGTCTATTTCACCCTTTTGCAAATGAAATTCATCCTTTT
>JAGXCT010033613.1:0-12235 GCA_022495035.1 Philopotamus ludificatus | reverse complement strand
AAATGAGGATGTCAAAAATCACCTGGATCAGTTTTTTACCAGCAAAGAACAAAAAAAAATATGAGCTTAGAATCATGCCACTGCCAGAGAGATGGAAAAAGGTATTGGACCCGAATGGAAAAAACAAAATTATTTTCCGACAACCTGATATTAGTCGTGAATAAAATTTAAATAAATTTACAAAGCCAGTTTTTAATGAAAAATATATTGAATAAAAACAAGAATATTCATGTCAATGGCATTAAGGATGAAATCCGATTTTGTACATTTCTCTTGAAACTAAAACCAAGGTTGAAGTTGATGAAGACAAATAGTGATGTTGACACTTACGATCGATAATAAAAAAAAACAGTCTCTATAGATCTTGGGATCATAGTCGAGCTTTCAATGTAGTAGGCCTTATCTCATCGACGAAAATACTCATCGAACATTAAATCTAGACAATGCAATGACCTTCCACTTCAGATGTGTCACACGTCTTTTATTATTGAGAATGCATGTTATTACCTGTGCTAATTTGGATCTGCCATATCCGTACGTCGGATGATAACTGTCCTTCATGTTGATGTCATCGAAGTTGATCTTGGTGCCGTAGTGGGCACACGAGCCAACGTTGACAACGCGTGAGTATTGCTTTCCCTGTTCGCCGCCTTTCTTCAAATTTTCTAGCAGCAGATGAGTCAAATAGAAGTGGCCCATATAGTTAGTGGCTAGCTGCGACTCGAACCCGTCTTCGGTCAGAGAAAAATCTCCGAACAGAATGCCGGCATTGTTGACCAACAGATGAACGACCGGATACTTGACTTTCACTTCTTTGACAAACTCCTCTATGGATCTCATAGAGCTCAAATCTAGCCTCAAAACGGAGGCTGTGCCTGGCAGTTTTTCGTCTTTGATTTGCTGCACTATCTTTTCGCCGCTCTCCACACTTCTTACGGCAATTATGACGTGCATCCCGGTCTTGGCGAGACCCTTGGCCACGTGGACTCCGAGTCCTCGGGAGCTGCCGGTGACGATGGCTATCTCTCCCTTCTTTGAGGGCACGTCATCGAGGCGATTCTTGCTCCTGTTCATGTTGTCAGCGATGGATGACAAAAATGCCATTCCATTGTAATTGATCTCGTTAATTATGTGCTTCAATAGTTCCATGACGAACCTCCTATTCAACAGTGCAGCGAAGCCCACCAGCCCCAAGATATACAGAAACAGTGACATCTGTCGACACTTTTTAATACAACTTATTATACAACATACAGACTTTTATGGCAACAAAACGTGTCCTCGCACAACGTCTAGTAGAACGCAAATGAGATAAGTTTCCTCAAAAGTCCCCACCACACACTTTGCACTTTGATGGACCGCCTCTGCACACATGTATCTAATCCAAAAAAAATATTTATTTTAATGACATAACACAATATTTTGCTAAAACTATACACATGTAATAGAATTCGCAATCAACTTTCACCTTTCGATAATAGAAGAAACTGCGTTTACATCACAGTTGCGTAAGCGGACTTTATTTTGATTTCTATATAACAAATATGAATTTTACCAAGGCAGTTATATATCTTAACGATCTAGACAACCTTCGAAATTAAGATAGAAACAAGATTATCCCGATGCCAAAACATAATTGCCTCGGCAAAAAATGTATTCCAAAGTTCTCCTCCATTTAGCCTAAATTATACATAAATAGAATAATTTGGTATTAATAAAAAAATATATAAATATTGATGATATTATAATACATAGTCATAGATTTGACCATAAGAAGCTCAGTTAGCAAAATTGGTGATATGTGATCAATCATTATCGAGGTATTGAAAAAAAATCTTATTCACTTATGATTAATGAATATTTTTTTACTAATTTTAGTTGTGGAAAATGTAACATAATAACGATTGACAGCCAAACGTTATTAATTTTTTAAATATATTCAAGTGAACCATAGTAATAAGAATTGTATCCATCAACACTATACAAAAATATCGTCGGAGTGATAATGCAGAGAAAATGTTTTAAAATTTAATATCCTATATTGTGTAAAAATAATCATCAAAAAATTGAGAGGAGTGTATTCCAAAACTATGAACTCACTCGGGAAGAAACTATGTCTATGTAGATCATATTCGAGGCTATGCGTCTCAATCTGTTGTAGATGAAATTGTATATCACATGGGTTTAAAGGTTATAAAGCATATATACAATGCAGAAGCATCGATAGCAACTTAACCTTTACGTCCCGGTGTTAAGAAACAAACGGAGCCGCACAATGGAGGGACCTAAAGTCCTCCAAGCTTCCAAGATCATACATTAACGTAACCTACGGCACGTAATAGCCTCAGACTTGTGTGTACGAAGAATAGTTTATTAGACGTAACGTTTATATTAAACGAGTTATGCAAGTAAAATAAAAATCAAGGGAAATAAATAAAACATTGATTGTTTCATTTATAAAATCCAGTGTCAAATCACGACACTGGTTATTTTTTAACATTATTTCAGTTGGATTGAAATTGATATTGTTTGTTTTACAATTATCTATTCAACGAAGGATAGATGACATCAAATTAATTAATTCCAACGCGCAAAACTACCTACAAAAATATTTTTATAAAACATGCAGAAGTAACGGGTCACTTCCTCTTACATACATAGTTTTCGTCGATCATCTATTCGACTACTAACTTAGTCGTGGTTAACTTACATTATCGAAATAATATGAATGTTACGTACAGGTCATAACACTGGTTAATATATGTAAACAGTGGACTCCCGTACAACGCAGGAGATACATTCCTCGTTAATCAAGGTGCAATGTTAAAATTGTCCAATGAAAATGCATCAGTCGATACAGAAACAGCTCATAGATTCCCAATTTTTTTTCGAAAACCATAGAGGATGCGATTATTATACTAAAGCTTTTCTAAAGACAAATTCAACGTGACATACAATACGCATTTACAATTTTTAGTATCTAGGAGCGGACTGATTGATTTAAGTTATTTATTATGAAAGAAACTATTTCTGGATGGATTAATTATGAAAATCAGTAGCTCTCGATGGAAGTAAACTAGACAATTATTAATATACATGTGCCTTTGATTTTAAACCTATCGAAGAGCTCCGATCAACGGATTTTATGAAGGAATAATCAACGGTAACTGATAAAATTGAAAAAACATAATCGTATACTACTGATGAAGGATTGAAATAATTACTGAAGAACATTTCCTTGACATATTATAATAGGTTATGCGGAAAGAAATCCATTATTTTGCACGCTGAATTCTGTGCTCAGTTTTAGTTTAAACACGACAGAGTGCACAACTTTTCGATGTACAGTCAACCCTCCTATAGCGTTCACTTCTATAGCGTTTGCGGCGGTTTTTTTGTATAGCGTTCTCTCGGCAGGAGTGTCATTGAAAATATAAAAATATAAAAATGGGTGAAATGTTTGATTTGCTTCAAATCGCAAAGAAAGTTAAAAAAACTAACCCCAAATTTTGTATGGGTGCCTAACTTTCTAAAGCGTTTTTTTTCTATAGCATGGTCCCTATCTGAACGTTATAGAAGGGTTGACTGTATTTCTTTTATTATACAGTTTGTTAGCTTTACTTCTTGTTATACAAATCCTTTTTTATAATTAAGCATGAAATGGAGAATCCTGACTCTAACAAACACCATAGCTAGTACGTACTCAAATCGTAGTTAGTTAGTACGGAAGAATTCTGAGTGACATACCTCAACAAAGGGGCGGGGTGGAGGTTGGCGACCTTCATTTCACAAGAAATGAATTGAAATGGAATCAAATGAACCACTGCAATATTACTCATATGAAAATCATGACCATGGTCTTCCATTTTGATGATTCAAATCGGACGATAACAATTTAGAGGATGCCCGCTAAATCAATCGAGCATTTGAAACGCATCGGTAAAGTCATAAGGATGGAAAACGTCTATTTTTAGCCGGAATTTGAAGTAAATTGTCACAGAAAGATGAAAAATGGATAACTTATAATGACATGAAAAGAAAAAAGTAGTGGCTGACAAAAAAAATCAAACTCTGAAACCCAGATTAACCTTTAGAAAAATTCATATATGCATACTTTTAAAACTTGAAGAAATAATTATAATATTACAGATGATAAAATAAATCAATAAGAATTTTTCCTCATCCGCCATACTCAGCAGAAATAGCACCTTGAGAATATTTTTTTTGTTTGGATTCTTATAGAGAAAAAAAGAGAAAAAAATACAGACGACATAAAAATGAAACCTTGAAACTCGTTTAAGTCGAGAGTGGGAATTAAAAAAATAAAAAAAAAGCCTTTTGTCAAAGAAAACCAATGGATTATTTTTCGGATCAATCTAATATTAACATAAAAATAATAATAATAAAACAATGATATTTTATGTAAATTTATTTGCTGTCATTTTATTTGCATATTTGTATATAAATATCGATTTTATTAAACTTGTCGTCGTTAGAAAAATAAATTGACACTGTTAATCGTCCGTGAACTTTTTGTAAATAAGAAATCGTTGATTTACATAATTTTACCTTAGATTGATGCTGCTTTAAAGTGCAAATATAATTTCGCAAGTCTCAAAATAATTTTTAATACGACGTTCAACAACGTTTTCTAGATAAATATCGATTTGTTTCTAGTTATACAATCTAATCTATTAAATATCAATCGTCAATCTAATCTAAAACGAACGTATCTTCATTTTTAAATAAATAAATCAGATAAAAATCACAAAATAATTATTAATAATATTAAACACCGAACGTGACTATAAATATATACAAGGAAATATGTTGCGCTTTAAATTTACATGTGTCATTGCCGAATCAATATAAATATTTATTATTGTATAATCGTCGTGATATTTAGATAACACCGAATTTAGAGATGTTGACCATATTGCATGTCGCTTCAAATAATCGTTTCTGATGCTCCACATTTTGACTATAGGACGTCGAATAACCTTCTTCTCCATTGCTAATATATGCGCCTCCGTTGTTATCTAATTTAGCAGAAAGACAGCAATGTAATATAGGTGTGGCGCCTTGTTCCGGTTTCTTCAAAAACTTGTCCAACCACGGCGTGGCTTTTCCGCCCGACGAATTGTAAAACATATCCGTTGCCACCAAGCCGGGATGCGCCGCATAACATCTAACGGGCACACCGTCTCCTTCTAACATTCGATTCAAACTTCTGGTGAACATCAACTGAAATAATATATATTCATTAAAATAGACGCATTAAAAAACATATGCATAATTAATTAATCATGCTACTTTACAACGTTTATTATTGCACTTAAAATTTTATATTATCTCAACAGTATTGTGTAGAATGTGACGTCATTACGAGTAACCTTGAACAATACTTGTTTATAGTAGGAGCCATATAAAAAAAATATGAATAATATTGATTATTCATTTTTTCTAGTAAAAAAAATGATATTTCAATCACAAACCGTTTAAAAAAAATACCAATTGATCAATCATGTATAAATTTTTTTTTATAAAAATCGCACTTAGATTATCTCAAAAAATAATTTACGGATTAATAAAAAAATATTTTAAATACCTGAGCAAGTTTCGATCGTGCATATCCACCGGTAGGGCTGTACGATGTTTTCATGTGAATATCGTCGAAATCAATCTCGGCTCCGTAGTGCATACAAGACGACACGTTAACGATCCGCGCACATTTCCCCGACTTTTCACCGGCTCTCTTCATATTATTCAATAACAGATGAGTTAAATAAAAGTGACCGATGTAATTCGTCGCCAATTGCCCTTCGAATCCGTCCTGGGTGAGGAAGAAATCCCCTTGTAATATTCCGGCGTTATTCACCAGCAAGTGCACTTCCGGATATTTCTTATTAACGTTCATCGAAAACGCTCTCACCGATTTCATCGACGACACGTCCAAATTCAACAAGTCAAACGTGCCCGATAGATTTTCTTTAACTAATTCTTCGACTAATTTTTTAGCAGCGTCAATGTCTCGCACTCCCATCACCACGTGCATTCCGCATTTCGCCAGAGTTCTAACAATGTGAACGCCGATTCCGCGGGAACCGCCCGTGACGACGGCCACTTCACCTTTCTTCGTAGGTAATTCGTCCAAACGATTCTTACTCTTGTTCATAATATCGGCGACGATTCCCAAGAAACCGATATTGTTATAATTTATAACGTACATCATATTTTTGAACATTGTCGATTGTCGAAATTTATAAATAAAAGTCACGATTGCACCGACGAAAACGATCACAATAAATAAAATCATGTTGGTAAAATAAATATGAGCGAAATGACAACTAAGCAGGTGATTTGACTATTCAATCTTATATACACTGTTAACCATCAGCGTACCGATAAACCGAAAACAGCCTGATGAATAATCAATAATAAAAAAATAATATAAATTGAGATTTTAACAATTTCTATTCTAAATGATGGATTTTAATCATGAATGTTAATTAATTATTTAATATATAATAATAATTTAATTTAATATGTAATAGATAAGATGAAGGGTGATCAACAGGTTAAACGTCTTGTGAAGCAATTGAGCATTACGAAATAAGGAAAAATTACTTTAAAAAAATCTGTTAATTGTGGCATACAACAGTCATGGCCATGGCACAAAGGAACCAATTGTCAAATAGTAAAGGTTGAATAATCTATTAGTGATTAGTACAAAGTTGAATTAAATATGATTAAAATTTTGTCTCTCTATAAAATATTAGCGTATATATTTTTTAATTATTCAAATTTTTATTTATTTTAATTGAAAAATCTAAAAAAGTTTTGGCAAACGAAACAGTGGCCATAAAATATTATGTTCGTGCGATAGTTTTATTACTTATGACGTATGATATAATGTAATACTAACTATTTATATTGACACTTTTATATTTTGACAATTGCTAGTGCGTTGTGACAGTTAAAAAAAAATATACTTGGCCCTAACATATTTTTTTTCAACCAACCTAAAACAAAAATATGTTTTTTTTACACAACTGCTTATTTTTTTTCTTACTAGATAACGATAAATTTCTTTCATCATAGCAGGTTTTTATAGATTTTCCTTATTGGATCTTTTGACCTTTGTTACCACGCAGAATTTACTCTTATTTTTTTAAATATTTTTCTTAATAGGGTAATAAGGGTAATGGAGAACGTCGGGAAGTTAGTGGGAGATGGAATTAATTGTTTACTTATCAATGATTTTTAGCTTAATTTAGCCTTGCCGATGGGGTTTCTTTGGGATCCCAATTTTTTGATTTTTCTCGAATAACTCTCATTAAATTCTTAATAAAATATTAATATCAAATCCTACATGTCACATTTTTTTGCATTCGTCTGAAAAAGTCATTGACCTCTATTGTCAGCAATTGCGAAAAAAAATAATATTATTTTTTGTTACATCTGATACGATGTGTCAAGAGTGAAACGTACTAGTGATATGCGCCACGAGAGTCGGCGGCGTGTCCTCAGTCTGCGGCGGGATATCGCCAAGTGTGCGTGTCGTTTAAGTGTCATATTGATTAGTAGAAAAATCCAAAATATCGACCAAATTTTGAAGCATATCATAAATAATTATTTTTATTCTTAAAATAATCCATTTTTTAAAAGATATTGATGAAAAATTTATCAATATCTTGTTTTATAATGTTAGGGTCTATTTTCCATTATAAATAGACCCCCTTCAGACGACGCAGTCGTTTTGTCGACCCGTCGTGACGTATCGGTTATGATAACTATTTTTCCTAACCTGTAATCGTAAAATAATTTTATAATATTTTTTTTTCTCAAATGTAACGTAAATGTAAAGTTTTGTTTGAATTCATTATAAAATCTTAACATGTCTAAGTAAACCAATACAGTGGACATAAAGTATTTTATATATACAATTGTTTATTTTATCAATGTTAGTTTTATTACTTACGATGGTGACACTAACATAATTTATATTTTGATAATAGCAAGTGCGTTGTATTGACAGTTGAATGAAAAAAATACATTCTACGTCTTAACATAATTTTCTAAGATCCAGCACCTTATCTCTTTCATTGGAGCAAATCTTATTAATTTATTATTAATTATATTTGAAAGTTTATGTAAATTGGAGAGTAGGAAAAGGAAGGCAATTGGATTATGAGTTTTTTAGCGTAAGATTGCTATATCTCTTGATCACCGGACGTAAAACTAAATTATTACATTTTTTTGCCGTAATGAAAAAAGTTTAGCTTAATAATTTCATAACTATGTATAGCATTTTAAATAAATTTAGATTTATTTAAAAATCATTCATATAAACAACAAGGATATTCAAACCTAAGCATTATTCGAATAAAATAAAGTAAGAATTTAATTTTAAAAAAATATTGTAATGGCCGAATGCAGCGTGATGTAGACCAAATATGTCACCGCTGTTTACATACACAAGCCGATGGCAGCGAGCGATGTATGTTGTGTCTGCTTAAATGCAGTTGGCAATACATCTCATCATCTCGAAGGCGATGTCATATATACTTTTTTAAGAATTGCAAATATAGATGTGATATATTTTATGTTATTCTAACAATTTAATAATATTTGAAACTTTTTAAATTAGTATTCAATTTATTTTCAGATTAGTGACTTAAAGACTTTCCATGTCAGCTATGTTGACAATGTTACGCCATGTTTCGCAAATGTATTTTATTACAAAATATGTGTTATCAAAATACGAACTTACTCAAAGAATATATTTCATCAAGTTCACATTTAAAAGTACGTTTAAACAAAATATACGATTAATGATAATTGATTTAATATTTTTATTTCATTGAATTTTAGCTCGTTGATATTACGGAATTACAATTGAAGAGAAAATTGAGCCATCCATTTTTATCATCGTCTAAAACATCTCAACTCGATTACCAGCCGGAAAATGATGATTTTATCGATAAATTTTCAATTCATGCAATTAGCAAGTTGGTGCTTTCGAACGAGTCCGTTGACGAAATTAAAAATGTATTATAAATATTCAGCAATGTATTTATTAATATTTGATTTATTAATCAATATTATTATTTTTTAACAGGAATTTCATACTAATAACTCGGACGATATTACTCTTACAAATGATAGTATTTGTGTTAAAACTGAACTAGACGACGATCACTTTTGTGATAGTGACAACGAACCGGTTATCAAAAAAGTTAAAAATAAAGTAAGCAATGCACAATATTTTTATATACAATCAATAAAAAAAGATTTATTTGAAAGAAATGTAATAACATATATATTTTTTTAGATGAAAACAAACAAAAAGAGTAGAAAATGCTCAAAAAATAATATTTTAAATACGCCATCAAAGAATTTTGATTTTTCAATGGTGACCGTTTCGACATTATCTAGAGAAGAGCAAATACAAGAACTAGAGGATTTAAGAAATACCGACGAATACACAAGAGCTCCGTATAAATGCATAATGTGCGCTAGAGGTTTCGCCCACGAGATCGTTTATAAAGAGCATTGTATCAAACACGAGATAGTAAGTTAAACAGTGGCTGATTTACCCCTAGGCACCTGGGGCCTCAAAGTTGGGTTCTCAAAAAGATTTTTTATCATAACAAAATAATTCATAATGTAGTAGTATTCCCTAAATTTATTTGACAAATTAATAACACCAGCTATGGCATGTTTTTCAGGTGGCCCTAACGGTCATATTTCGAACCATATGCACTGACTGATCCGCACACCATGATTCATGCAACGGGGGCCTCAGCATGCAAACCCTACGGGGGGCCCCTGAATTTTTCTAAAAATATTAAATATTTGTATCATCAAGATAGCTAATATCGATCATCGAGAAGCTAAGAAAAAAAACAAAGAATAGAAGCAATAAAAAACTTGACTTTTGAATTACTTTTTGTCTTTTAACACTAATTATGTATCAAAAACATTGCAAGTTGGGTAAAAAACCGTGCGAGTAGAATGCACATTATAGGATGTAGTGATAATAAAAATATTTTAAAGGGAGAGGGGCCTCAAAATTTAATTAAACCTGGGGCCTCTCAAGCGCTAAATCGGCAAATGAAGTTATATGTTTTTTTAGATCATTTATAACCTCTGAATAATTTATAAAATATTTTTAGGTATCGGGACAATATATATGCGAATTATGCACTCAACATTTTAATACTCGTCGAAATCTCTCGAATCATTTAGATACACACGCTAGTCGATATACGTGTCGATTATGCAACAAAGTAGTTATTAGCAAACAAAATATTATGTCGCACATGTATACCGAACATGATCAAACTAATAAACAAATAAAATGTGAAATATGTCAAAAGATATACAAGTAAATTAATTTAATAATTATGAACGTCATAAATATTTTTATTTATCATATCAAATATTTCAGGAATAGATATACGTATGCAAAGCACATGAGAATACACAACAGTTCCAAAGAGTATAAATGCCATTTGTGTCCCAAAGTATTTTTGTGGAAAGATAATTTAAACAGACATTTAACGTAAGTCGTCGCTGATTACTCTTAATGGAATAATATTAAATGATAATATTCTGATTTTAGCCGACATAAAAGTGAAAAACCGTTCAAATGTAATTCATGCATGAAGTCTTTTTCACTGAAAGAAAATTTGAAAGATCACCAATTAATACATTTAGGAGCCAAGAGATTTTATTGCGCTGAATGTGATTTATCTTACGCTTCGCAAGTAAAACTCAATCAACATTTGAAAAGAGGAACACGTCATCTCAAACCGGAACAACTCACGTAACAAAATTTTCTTATCATAAATTCACGAATTAATAATTTTAATATAATCTATAATAATATATTTTCAATCTTATAGATTTCCTTGTAAATTATGCGATATGCGCTATACGAATAGTCTTCAGCTATCCATGCACAACGATCGTGTTCATTTAAATAAGAGATCGCAAGCTTGTCAATTGTGCGATGCTGCGTTTGTCAGTAAAAAGACGTTGCAAATACATGTAAGGGCTGTGCACGAAGGTTATAGAAAACCGCGGGATCACATCTGCGAAACGTGCGGCAAAGGATTTTGCGTAATATTTTTTGATTCATTTAATAAGATATCAAACGTAAAAGAAAACATACATTTTCGTAATATTTCAGGACAAACAAGTACTCAAAGCTCATATAAGAACGCATACGGGAGAAAAGCCGTATTCTTGCAAATATTGTGATGCGAAATTTGCACACTCCGGTGCTATGTACACTCACGTGAAGCTAGTTCATTTTAAGATGAAAAAAAATACCAAGAAACGCAATAATGAAATCGATAAAATAAAAAGAGATTTTCCAATCGTCGAGAATGATAAAAATACCATAATAATTGATAATAAACCTATGATACCCTCGTGATATTATCATCGTATATTTATTAAGCTTATGTATTTATTTTTTTAATATATTCGACATTTATTTTTTTACAAATAAAATAATTACCTAAATATTTGCGCTTTTATTAAATTAACAGTGACTTTATTAATATAAGTGCTAATTTCCATAAAAATCTTTTGATTTTCATGTAAAATAGATATCCAGACCTGTTATCACTTCTTTCATATTATTAAAAAAAGGTTTCAGATAAAAAAAGTGCTGCATTGATTTAAATAAATGGCAATCCGATGGAGGAAGATCAGGTAAATGTGATTCGTGCTATTTTAATTTAAATTGAGTAATTTTATAATGAAAAATTCCTTTAAAATCCCACAATATTGACCGTTAGGTTAAGTTTCAGCGTCGCCAAAGGTACCTGCTCTTTAAAACGCCACTGTATTTGCGACATTGGTTCAAGTACTTTAAATTTCTCTAAAAATGTTTTAAGAATAAATAATCTTTGTCCTTTTTTGTCCACAATTGCAAAAAAAAAAAATAATATTCGCTTCTGCTGGCACGGGCGCGATGTTTTTTCTCGCTCGCATCGAGTACGTTGTGTAGAGTGCGAGTGAAACCGCGCGATTGACGCGTGTCGCAAGAATTCAATCAGCGGCGTGTCCTCAGTCTGGGACGGGACACCGCCTATTGGGTGTATCATTTATTAGTTAAAAAATCCAAATTTTTGACCGCTACAGGTCTTACAGTTTTTTCACGTAAAATGCACCTTTTTTCAAATCAAATGCATCCTTTTTCAAATCAAATGCATCCTTT
>JAGXCT010033612.1:44301-75434 GCA_022495035.1 Philopotamus ludificatus | reverse complement strand
TTCAAATAAAATGAAACGGCTAAACATATCGACATTCTAACAATCACATTGCCTCCAAAAGATGTATCTGCATTAATTTTCATTTAAAAATATTATATTTACTCATAAATAAATTCGTAGTAGCGTTTGCCGTGGCGCTGTTGGTTAGCCGGGTTCGCGTGCCTGCACGCCGTGGCGTCTAAACGGTTGAAGAGTAAAACAATAATGCATTGAACAAAATTTAGTTATAATTGCTATTCATATTCATATGATTAAAGTTATTCGTTTCATGCGATAATTATTTGGTATGAAGAATAATTCAAAAAATCTTCCGTAATAAATAATTATATTTATATTCTAGTAAAATAAATAAATAACGTTAGTATAATATGTGTATATTAAATTTTATGATACTTTATTATTTTGCTTTTATAAACAGTCTTACCGTATTAAAACAATAAACTCAGACACTGACTGATATCAAATTATTGAAAATATTTTTTCATTACTGCAGTTTACTTAAATAAATATATGAAATAATACTCTAACACAAATGGCATATTTACCTCCCAGCAATGTTGCTGTATGAGCATAAAGAGAGGATTCCAAGACAAGATCTAAAAGTTTTAGACGTCTGCAAATACACCCACGCTTGTTTTTCACGCAATTCGCCTAAAACCTTGTCTCCGGATCTTTTTTTATGTATCTCTGTACAGTCGTATAAGAATAATTGAGTATCTCGTCTAGATTATGAATGATTTAGGATGGATTTATGATCATTGTCTTCTACCTCTAAAAGTGTAGAAACTAAATTCTGATTCTTAAACGTCAGATTTATTACATTCGCTACAAATCTGAATATCTCAAAGTCAAATAGCAGTGCATAAAGCTGCTGCATTAGACGTTTACAACTCGTTCAACGTCTAATTATTAAAATTTTTCCAAGTGGAAAGAGCGGCGAAATCAGAATGAAATTTGAAAATTCTCGTCTGTGCAGAAAGGCGTTTAGCCCCTTGCCACTTTATCACGGCGTTGAGAGATAAATTTGCGGCACTGTCTAGAGTTAAATTGAATGTAAGAAGAATTTGTTTTCGCCCATTCGTATTTTAATGTCTTCTTTATTTTAATCTTTTAATGAAATTGCCGTGTTTTATGCCGCACACGTATCTTATGCCGCTGTCTCGTCTGCCCCAGCACTTACATACATCTCCAAGCTTTTTATTGCCACTTGCGTATAATGGATCGGCGCTTCTCTGTCGCTGTGGACTCGCGGACCGTGATTAAATGGCGAAAACCAATTTTTGCTTCACTTCAGATATTTCAATAAATGTAATGGCGCAATGTGGGAAATTTTAATTTTCATCTCTTCATCCTTTCATATTCAACCGTGCGGAGTGTATTCCGAGGCGGTCCTCCTGATTAAAGTCTATTTTTACCCTTTAATATTCAAGGATTTAATTTCTTGATACAAATTTAATATCAATGCAAAATCCAACCTATGTAGTATTAAATTTATAATGTATGCTTTAACACTTGAGCAACCGACCGTGGAAGACCACAATATGTCAAAACAAAACGGATTCATTATGCAAATCTAGATTTATCGTTTAGGTACAGAAATCATAAACATATAAGGCATATTTGTATTAAGGTTAATTAAATACATGTAAAAAATTATATCTAACTCTGTTTATTATATTAGTTTGAATGTATGTAAAAGGTCCCCACGTTTATATCATCTTTTCCAAGATGTATTATGTATTCACTCAAAATGTAGTCTTCGGTACTATGGACACTGTTGGAAATTTGTTGGAAATCCTCTCAAACAATATTTTTTTATTACTATATCTACAAAATATCTTTATATATAAGTTGAATGAATCTACGATATAAATCCTTCACTGTGTTTTTATCGAATTCAACCAATTTTTTCCATAAATTTATAGTATTCTTCCTTTTTCATTAGTTTACCACGCTACTATAAATTCAGAAAAAATATGTAAACTCTTATTGAGAAGTATAAGATGCATGGATGCAAGAAACAACTATATGGATTCGAAGTATGATACAGAAGAATGTTGAATATTTCATGGATGAAACGCTTTTAGAACAAAATTAAACTTTCTGGACAGATAAATTGCTGGTAGTTGAGTAAAAAGAAGCTGTCGTGTCTTAAAATTATGTATTCGCAATTGTATCTCTCTGGAAATTCAACTCCAATCGAATGACAGAAGGATTGAAATAATATGAATAAGCCACAGGTAATAATAAGATATAATAATATCAGTCAGCTATTTTCCTAAAGCTTTCACCGAAGTTTATGGTTAAGCACAGTGGTTGCTCGTGGTTAAAATATTTGTGGGTGCTATAGAATATTTAAATTAAAAAAAGTATATTTCGGTCATATTTTATTTATAATATAAAGAAATAAGATATGGTGGCTTAAAGAAGCTGTGAGTCAGTAAGAGTACGCTACAGTGAGTCAGTATGACTGTAGCGTGACACGGCGATTAGCGGTGAGCCCCCCCCCGCACTCCGCTACCGGCCCGCATCTATCCAATACACGACTCCGGTAGCGATAACGAGCAAGCAGCGCTCTTGTTCCACATCGCGCGGAGTAACACTGATCAATATCAGTACATTAATGTCAATTTTGTTTTCAATGATTAGAATTAGGGAAACGAAAATTTGAGGAATGCATCTAAATCAGCACTATCATCAAAATTAAATTGTGATGTTATTATGAACTTATTCAGATCCTTTAAAAAAATATCGCTGAACCTCGTATCTCAATGGCCCACAGTTATTTTAAAATAGCATCGAAAAATTGTAATAAAATATGTCTTGGACACGAAAGTGAGCAAAGAAATATGTGCATTTCATCCATATTCCCAGAATTTTTAACTATTTGATTATTAACCCTGCAGTTCCATTGAGCACACGTGAACGAGTATTAGTTTTTTTATTCATCATTCTAAATCATTGTCTATTATGAGCGGAAATAATGTTTTTGTTTGGTTCATGGCCGAATCAGTTTCCATTAGTTTTATCGATCTCACTATTCATTTGGCTTCTGTATCATTAGAATTTAATTAAATGAGACAAATGAAGCATTCGTGTAATTGTTCTGGGGTTGATTTTCTACGACGGGGGTGGAGAATTGGCCAACAGTCGGCTTGTCATTTAACGGCTGGACGCGTTACTTGGGGGTTAATTGTTGCTGGTTCCATCGCCGGTACACCAGAAGGCAAATGGAAAACGGAACAGTGTGGGGTGGGCTTTATGCCAACAAAGGCTCGAGGGCCAATTTGCGCTACCGCCCGCTGGCAACTTCATTTGTCAAGTGCAACAGAAACAATTTTTCTATTAGATTCACGCTTCAATTCGTTACTCGGGAAACGAATGCACATTCATTGTTTTAACAATGACGGAAGGCAATTAAATCTTACGGAGTTGCGCTCGCTCCGCACGAATCTCAAACCATCATCTATTATATATATTTTTAAATAATTAATGTAGAATTAGTAAAAGACACACTTTGACCTTTAATAGATTACTGTGAAAGGGTTTAATTGATCAACCTTTATTCCACCTGTCACATCGCTATTTAGGTTAATTACACTTTGTGATATATATTCCTAATGAATGATTCAAATGCGGCAAAGCTAAATTTATCTTCGTATTCGGGATTCAAGCATATTTAATATATGTATTTAATACTGAACGTTTGTAATAATTATTTTTTCTTATCTATCGACGAAAAAAAGTGTGTGGCATAATGCTTTTATAATTTTGTCGTCATCTCCCTATCTCCACATTGCACACATCTCATTTTGCGAAATGGTTGAAAAAGATAGGAGGCGGTGGGTAGGTGAGTGTTTGTTGGCTGAAGTATCATACGATATGGGCAACACGCACGACTCGTTCATTTCACTGTGGAAATTCGCAGACCCTTTATAAATATTTTCCTACGACCCTTTTTTATTTTTTTAAAAGCTTCGTGCGGTTTTCAGGGGTCACTAAATTTTATTAGACAATTAATGTCGATACTAAAATCAAAATCAAATATCGAAATCTGGCCTCCATTGATGGCACGCGGCGGATACAATCTTTATTTGAAACATATCAATAAGAAAACGTGATGTTTTTCCTTTTCTCGCTAATACGACATCAAATATCGCCTCGCAAAACTACAACAAATGTATTAAGGATATTTGTCGAAGAGAAATTGGCAACAACGTGTCCGGAATGGCAAAATAGACGCCGAGGAACTTTCGGCTATTGTCAACCCTTCCGCGCTCTAAAGTTATGCAGAATAATAAATTTATTGTTTCATATCAAATTTAATCTTGTATGAAAAATTACGGTTTCATCTCTGCGCCACCACTCTTTGTACAAGGAAATATAATTCTCGTGTTATACACTAACTTTTGGTTAAAATAATGAAAATTTATCATCGCTCACCACTTGATGTAAAGTTATGGACTATATATAGTATTATAATACCGAAGACACTGTATATATTAATATATATAATAGTATCGTTGAAAATGAGGACGAAAATATTTTTCGTGTAATCTAATATGGCTTCAGAATTTATTTCAATGTCATTAAAATGAAAGGAGGCCGAGCTCTCGCTTAATTATATTTTAATTATTCAGTAGCTGAAAATATTTTTAATGTATCTCGTTACAGAAAAAAGAAAATTCGTCGGCAATAAACACGAATAAAATATTTGTCGCCGGCTTAAATATTTTTTTATTTTATTTTTTGCTAGTTTCCTCTCAACCGCAACTTGAAAGTAACCCGAGTCGAGAATACTGATCAACAGAATCCAATTCCAAATTCAACAACATCCCGCAGCAGAGCTGCTTGAATTAAAGAAAAAAAAACACAGTGTCGTCGCAATTGAATATCGCGGCGGCGAACGAAAGCTCTTCAAATAAGACCCTCCTGTTGGAAAATCGTATAAAAATATATAGAGATCAATTCACCTGACATTTTCGCAAATATGACATTTCACTTGACCCCCCGGGATATTATCAGTTTAAAAACGATTTTTTTTCCGCGACGAAATGAAAATCAAAATATTTTTAGACCTACGATTACCATCGATCGGCCCTCAAAGTTATATTGTCGTTTGAGTGCACACCCTGTATAATAATTTCAAAGTGGCCGCGTCCCGTTTAATACTCGAGGCCAAAATAATTGGTACTCAGGGCGTCCCATCCCCGAAGAAGATGCTGTCGAATAACACCTGGTCCCATAGGCCGCCATCCATTTTTCATCGATCGTGTGTACCCTCGCAAAATATCATGTTGCCACCCCTGTAATGTATACGGCCGAACGCCACTGTGGCTTTAATATCTTTCAAAATTTACGACAGTTTATTACCGAGGTCAAAAAATAATATTTTTCAAAGACGACATCCACGCCACGGGTTCATAATTACGTTGACGAGGTAATTACACCGTAACGCATATTATGAGGGCGAAATTGCTTTCCGTGTAAATATTTAATACCTCAATATTAAAATTTAGCAAAATGTGTGTATAATTTTTTTGCGAAGGGGATGATTATGGATGAAATTGACGAGATTCCGCCCATCCCCATCCGCGCATTCGGAGCAAATCAAATAGATTATTATTCGTAATTCAATCGGAGACGTGCAAATTGGTTTTCAAAAGCCGTTGGTAAAAAAAAATCACTAAATATTTATCAGGATTTTCTTTGCTGGAAATACTATTCTTTTGTGGGTCCTGTCAAAAAAATACATAGTGGAATTCTCCGCCGTTTGATATCCATCTGAAAGTCCGCGCTGGTCTTGTAGAATAAATTTTTTACATCCAGATTTTTCCCCGTATCCGGCGACATTTCCGAATCCCGTGATTGTTTTCTATTTATGGCATATGAGCGTTTCATATATATTTTTTTCGTGGAATATATATTTTTATTATTAAAAAGAAATCTCCGGCTTAATATACGATTTAATATTATAATTTTATATATTCGCATTAAAGCAAATATCTACGAAGATTCTCGTGGATATTGCTCTGTTTATTTTTACGTTTCCTCATTTACAAATGTGACTTAAACGTTTTTCTCTGAAAAAAAGTTTTAATGTTTCTAACGCCGGCAGCTTCATCAGTATTATCGCTTGGAAAGCTAAAAGCTTCTCTCGTGCTGCATATTTATCCCTTGAATTTCCATGGAAAATTGCGGAAGGGTCTGAACGAGGGACTAATCCGTCGGATGTTTACAGAGTTGACCCAAAGCCTCTTGCCTAATGTCTTTTGCTTGTCGTTTTCCATGTATTAATTTTTCAATGCGGATGCGACTTTTCATACAATGTGTTTGTATTAAAAATGATTCTACATATTAAAATAGCAAAATGCAATTACTAACGAAAGCTAGCATATTTCCAAATAAATTTTATTCTCGTATGTATAACTGAGTTTTTATATATCGCACTGCTTAGCATAATATGCTTGAATTTTCTTTTCAGCTTTAAGCTTGTGCAATTTTCTAATTTTCTACACCGGTGCATTTGTATATATTAATAATTTCAAAGCAAAGCTTAAATTGTACAAAAATATTGGATTCTATTATTATTAAAAACTTTTTTATTCGTTATATCTTTGTATACATGAAGTGCATATTTCCCTGCTTCCAAAATGTTTAATTGACTACAAAGGGCATGTTGGAAAGCGCTGGTGTGCGGTTTAACCCAAACATGTATTCATTTCGCTAATTAAATGCTCAGCTCCATTCGCAGCGTTTAATTCTCTCGCAACCCTTTACACCGGATCCCACCTTTGTACCTTTCGCTTTTTCTTGCTGCAAGGTGGAGTAGATTGTGTTTTCCTTTGGCGGCGAGATAGCCGAGGGTGTTGCTGAATCCTCATCCCCATCACGTATCTCACTAACTCCTGAAGATTGTCTGGTATGCGCATTAGAATTTATCTGTTTGTTCGAGAGATTATACGGGAAACGCTGAAGGTCCCTGCTTTCCGACCCTTTTTCCCCGAGATACTTTTGCACTGATATCTTTGTCTGAGACATTTTTGTTGTTCGTCGCGGTAGAAAAACATCTGATATTATTTTAGTTTATATCTTGAAACTTTGCTCTTCTGACTTTACTTTAATAAAATTATAAAACTTTCCAATGTACATTGTATGATACTCATTATTTGTTTCATAACAAGCTTTATAGTATAATTAAAAAATATACACATCCTTGATGTACGAAATTAATTAACTCTGAATATTTTATCAAGAGTCGCTTGAATAGCTAAATTTAATATTACTTAAAACTTTAACGACATTTTCTCTGTTGTGCAATATGCTTATTACTAAATCGAGATTTTAAATATATGTAATTTGATTTTTGCAGTATTGTGTAAAACGATACTCAATATAAATTCCATTTAAAATTTAATCAAAATATTAAATATATTTATTATTTTTCATGAATCGCAAAGAATAAGTGATGCGACATTTATGTCAATATTTTTTTCTGAGACCGTATGAATTAAACCCATAAAAAAATATGAATCCATGTAACTTTTATATTGTTTAATGGTTTGCTCTATTTCGCTAAACTTTGTTATTTCTTTCGAACGAACGGTAGAATATTGCATATATGTATACTCATATACACCTGCAATACTTTTTTTACATCAGCGGCTCTCAAAATATAATCGCAGATCCTTTTACGCGAGGATATATAAGCGAATAATATTTTTTTTTTCAAATAAAATAGTATATTTTTCAGATCAATCGATTACGTAAATTCTTTTCATTATACTCTTTTTTTACACTGTCCATTAAATATAACAAATACTATACTTTTTTACAAGAATTATTTGTAATAACACGTATGTGTATTTTCAATTCTGCGCATTGTTACGTCCCGGTGTTCATTGGCGTAAAAGGACATCTTTTTATGTCATATTATCCAATGACCAATGTGTAAAAAAATAAATAAAATAATAACTGCTACACAATGTTATTTTTTTTTTCAATTTTTATTTGAATTTTATCATATTTTTCCACGGTTTTTGATGGAACGTATATATCGTGTAAAAAGGAGTTGAGTTTATATCATTTATCAGTATCTCAGATACCCCAAGCATTTCAAGTCAAGCTATAGATGAATTCTTTATCAATTTCTTAACATTTTAAAAAAAAGGATTATTCTATGAATAAAATTGGTTATTCATGATATGCTTCATAATTATTTTTACGATAACTTAATTTTTTTTAACTATACGCCATATAAACTCAATCAGTATGGCCATGTATGTCGTACCGGATGCGAGTGAGAAGAACATCGAGCGCGTACCAACAGCAGCGGATATTGTTGTTTTGATTTTTTTTATACAGACAATAAAGGATGATTCTTTATAATATTTATTCTTTAGACTTTTTAGACTAATGCAAAATGATAGTAACATGTAGGGTATATATTAAAAGATTTTTTAGAAAAATCAAATACTTGGGTTCCCCAATATCGTCACAACATCGGCACGGCTTTGATGTTTTTCTCGCTCGCATCCGGTACGATGTGCCAAGTGCGAGTGAAACATATTAAATGACACGTATGTCCCAAGTCTGCGGCAGGACATTGTCGAGTGTGCGTGTCATTTACGCGTCATATTGATTAGTTAAAATAATCAAAATATCCGACTTAATTATAAAGCATTTCGTGATTAACTATTTTTATTCTTAGAATAATCCTTTATTTTAAAGAAAAGTCAAGGACAAAGCCTTGAAATGTTTGGGGTATATTTTACATTATAAATATACCCCTTTCGGACGATGAGGTTGTTTTCGGGCCGCTGTGATGGATCGGTTAAATTCGAATATTAAAAAAACGATATTTACTCGGTCTAGCGTAGGGTTAATCTAAATTTGTCCCGGGGTTGATATTTTCAACATTGCATATGCGATTCCTCGAATTTTATTTATTCTTTGCAACATTTAGTATTGAACGACTAAGGTAGCGACCGCCATATTGTTTAATACCTCCAGGATATGGCTGAAACACTCCTAAGCACTTTATGCATAATACAGCGGTTACATTTTCAGACCGCGGGATTAAACACGGAATTTTATACCGCAATCATAGTCACGCAAGAGCGGTTTTATCTAGCCATCCCTAATCCGGCCCGAGGGGTACCATCTCCGCTCCCCATTCCCACCGACCGCCGTGTCATAACGTCTCCGTCTAATGCACGTGCATCCCGCAAGGAGCGCGTAGGAGCAGATACGCGTAATCCGGGGGATAACGCGTAATACGGGCGCGTTCCGTGCAATATTCATGACCGCGTGTTACTACGCGAGATCCCGCCGATTACAAGTCCACGAAATAATGGGCCCTAATCCCGCCCGCACGGCATTAGGAAATTCATTTTGCGGGATTACCGCGAATCATGCCGAATTTAATTCGCGCCGAATTTTAATACACAAATTTGTGTGACAAATTGGCCCGCTGGATTTCGCGGTAATTGATTGTGATTGTTATTTTTTTTTATATCGGAGCGTATTAAAGTCTGATGATGGTATGGCGTCGAATTAAGGCGGGGAGAAAACAGGGCGAAAGCGCAAATGGGCGCCATCCCGGAATTTCATTTGAACTCGAGATACGGGAAACCCAAATCAGGATTATCTACGTGACTCGTATATAAATTATACGAATTTGGCTTCGATCCTATCCCACTAATTTATTATTGCAAGTTGTCAAGAAAACAATAAATTTATATTCATAATTTATTGAAGTAATATATCAAAATTTAACAAACTCCATATTATTTTGGACATCCATATTGTTTTCAATTATATACATCCAATCGGTCCTGGAGGATTATATTTTATATTGAATAAAATGGTGATCCTTAATCAAGTTTGTCAATTTTTCATTATCAAACGTTTAATCTTTTCAATTAATTCATCCAAGCTTCTGAGTTTCGAATTTCCGAGCTTCAGAAATTATCGATAAAATCAGCTGTAGAAAAGTTTCATGAATCTAATAGTCGAACTCTCGACGATTGAAAATTACCTGAAGTGACAATCCTACGAACGGTAGATACGTTTCAGTAGCTACCGTGTATTTTTTTTATTTAAGTAACATAAAATTTCTAAACTCTACTTTGTAATATTTAAATTAGAGTATTTAGTCAGTATAAAAAAGTATTTGGTCCCCACTTTTTTAACTTTGTTTAAAACAGTAGTACGTTTGTAAGTTTTTATGGAATTAATTTTTAATAATGATAATGTAAAATCTAGATGAAAATTAGGGACCCCCACATTAGATGTAAAATAATGGCGTTTTTATAAAGCTCAACTTATAAGTTTATAAACACGTTTCATAATTCATGAAAATCGTATAAAAACAAAACAATGTGTTACAAAAGTCCATGACTAAATAATATAGAGAAAAGTTCTCATCACTCAGAATACAATTCAAGAACGATGAAGTAAATTATGATATAAGCAGTAGCGGTACGCGGGTAAAATGTTTGGGGGTGCTGCTGAATATTATAAATTAAAAAAAGCATATGTCATGTAAAAGTATAATAAGTCACAAACGACATGTGGCTCAAAGAAGCTGTGAGTCAGTATGACTGCGCCACAGTGAGACAGTATAGCTACACTGAGTCGCAGGGCGACACAGCGCTTAGCAGCGATCCCCCTCTTCACTCCGCTACCGGGCCGCATCCTTCTAATACCCGACGCTGGTAGGGCTACCAAGCAGACAGCGCTTGCACTACATCGCGCGGAGTAATTATATTTAAATGTTCTTATACATAATCAATAGATACATATATACGTAATTATTTTCGTAGTATAACGTAATTATTTTCTTTTTGGAGATAATGAACCTGCACATTTTTCCGCGTTTTCCTGACGTCACAATCTCTATGAATACTTATATATTTTTTAATATATTAAATTCGCCGTAATTGTTAAATTTCAAATATACAGATAAAGCAGCCGGGAGAATCCTTTGACAGGTCAATAATATTTTAATTAAACTTCAGTCCCTGAACTTTCATCAAATTACGATCGCGCTGCTCAACAACACCCAGAACACAATATCTACCAATTTGGCTTGAATTAACGTTTCGTTCACACTCGAGGTGACTGACGTTCGCTGTTCAATCGGCCGTCCTTGTTCCGGACAGATAGATCCGTGGTCTGGAGTATACACTCGATGTAGGACGACAGCCATGACGAGCCCGTGACGAGTCGAATCCACGAACAACCAGCGCGAGGGGGCGTCCAAGTGGTTGGCGTGCAATCCGCGATAAGAGCCACAGGCTTTCCGCGACAAAGCACCACAATGACATTGTTAAGCACCCGGCGACGCCTCTGCGCCCACAATGGCTAAGCGCAAGACGAAAATGAAGTACCGCATACCATATTCCGGGGCGTACCTCCAACATTTTTCAATGGCGTCTCACACAATGCGATCCCAATAAAGGTCTCTTCCTGGGCTATGAATAGCGACACGTCAAAGGAATTTTGATTCAGGCGGCAAATCGACTTTGGCCCTACTATATTCTGCACAGGGTGTAGAAGACTTTCCCCGTGTATGTAGCATTTGAGACTTAAATGTTTCAGACAAAGTGATTAAAAGTCATACATAATTTTCTAAAGCATTTATAATTATTAATTAAATATATAGATAGTTTACAAATATTTGTGATCTTACGCATCATTTTTTTCATTTCGTTATTTTATAATATTATTATTAACCTTTTCTATCAATACAAACATTTTATTTAATACAATTAAGATATCTTCAGAAACAGAGAAAAACATTTCGGAACTATTTTTCCTTTTCAATTGAGAGCAGATTTAAGTTGTTGGAAACGTTATTGCTTTTTCACTCCATGATATTTTCATTTTCCGCTTTCAGCGCAAGAATTTCAAAGTCATTTTCATTAACCTACTTTCGAACCCATAATACGGTGAAGTCTACCTAATAATGTATTTTTTTTTGCTGAATATAATGTCTTTATATCATCTCGTGTTTGATTATATTGTCTATATCTATTTATCTTTTGATTCTATTTGTATTATATATTATTTGATAAAAGAATATTTTTTTAATAAATATAATTGATTTGGATCTAAAGATTTTTTTCAACTAATAGTGTTGAATTTAAAGAGATGATAAGCTAGAGAATTCATGATAGGAGGTGAGAAATGGTTGACCATTTAACCTCCATAATTTAAAAGTCATTATTATTTAAACGCCATTGTTCATAATTTTTCCAATTTAAAAAAAAATCTTAGTAAGTTTAACTTTAGATTGATAACAACCGAGTCGTCCGAAAAGGGGCTATCAGAGACCCCAAGCATTTCAAGAATATTGTTGAACTCTTTATCAATATCTTGACATTTTTTTTTAAATAAATTATTCTAAGAATAAAAATAGTTATTCATTATATGCTTCATAATTTGGTCGATATTTTTGATTTTTTATCTAATCAATCAATGACGCGTAAATGATACGCGCACTCGGCGACGTCTCGCCGCAGTACACGCCGTCGACTGACTTCTCGTGGCACGTGACACTAGTACGTTTCACTCGCACTTAGCACATCGTACCAGATGCAATCGAGAACAAACATCCCGTGGCTGTGGTTTGCAACTGCGGAAAATAAGGGGGAATGTTTATTTATAATATTTATTCTTTAGACTTTTTTTCACAAATACAAAAAGTTTGTGACATGTAGGATTTATATTGAAAGAGCTATTCGAGAAAAATCAAAAACTGGTTTTTGATTCGTCGCTCAATTATTTGTTATTAACATATATACTTCCCCGCCCCTAAAACTAACTTTAATATTCAAATTTGCTACTTTTAAATTGTTTAAACATATCATCTCTGACGTTACCGAAGATTTAGAGATTCTCCAATGGTATTTTAATTTTAATTTGATATATCAAAAATGTAAAATAAAAAAAAATATTCTTCCGAATTTTTATTTTTTATGCCTCATAAATTGGCATCTTGATATTACAAATGGAGGCTGGGTAACTCCGACCCTCTGGCAACTACGAACACATCACATTAACCCGGCTCTTGGTTAAGTGCTTACAGGTCACTGCCTACGTAATGCTTTCAAAATAAACTTTCGCCTGTTGTAATAAGTTTTTTTTATGAATTCCCCCGAAGCCTCACATATTACGACCCTTGCCCGGAAAACATCACTTAACTACAAGCCAGAAACAAAACTTGACAAACCATTACGCCCGCCCCCGTACACAGGGGGCTTTAATAAATTAATTCGTTACACCGAACCTCCGGCAAATAATCAATATATTGAAATTAGCAAAACGGCATGTGTTTGTCGCGATTTATTTATTCCGCGGTCAACCCCATCATCGCTCATTGCGAAATCGCGTTAATGGAAACGTGGTCACACATCAGTTTTAACTTTGCAATTTAAATTCCGACGACTGCACAATTAAACATTAATCGGCAAACACGGCGGAATCGACCATTTCCCCCCCGCCATCGGCTCACGGGCAACGTTTGCCGGAGAAATCTAGGAGATAACGTATTAATCGCTTCATTTCCACATACCACAATGGCACAATTGCAAACTCCTAATGGTTTCGAGAATAGCACATCGATTTGAGCTGCTTGTTCGGATGGAGCAGCGGATTGCTCTCATTTCCATTGTTTCCTGATTGGAGAATGATAATAGTATCGCTGTAATAGTAACGATTCCGATGGTATAACGCGAATCTAATTGAATTTTCACAACTGCAAATTGCAAAAGCGCATAATGACGATTTTATAATTTTAATTGTGACCATTTTAAAGGGATTAATTTTGTCAAAATTAATTGAATATTTGCCATATTGATTAAAAATTCTCGGTTATCAAAATTAATGAAAGTTGTCAGTAATGCGATATTCAATTTCAGTATAATGTAATTTCTACGAAATATAATAAATGCACGTATAATTTTCGAATCAAACGAATTGCAGCGAACAACGATAACATGCATTTAATTAAGGATCAAACCGTATAACTAGGGTTATAAAACTTTGTAAAAGAAGCGGAACATTTTATCCAGTTTATGATCCAGATAATATACAATGATGGTAAAAGTTCTAAAATTCTTAATAACCTTGAATATATACTGATACAAGATTAGCAGAACTTACATTTATGTATAGCTATGTAAAATAAAATTGACAGTCAAGAGGACTTGGTTTGGTGATATTTTTGTGATTTATATCTATCAATTTTATTATTATACCAAAAAGTTTATTGCTGTTCTTATGTATTCTATAATTATACTATTATTCTAATACATTTTTTGCAGAATTTATGTTATACACAGTGGCACTCGTGGGTAAACTATTTGGGGGTGCTGCGGAATAATACAAATTAAAAAAGTATATTTCGCTTATATTTTATTTAAAATATAAAAATAAGGTGAGGGAAAAATATTTAATTATATTAACAATAATAAAATAAGTGACTAGCGATACGCGGATCAAATGCACTGTAAGCCAGTATAACTGCGCTACAGTGAGTCAGGATGACTGCAATGAGTCGCAGCGAGTCACGGCGCTTAACGGCTAGACCCCCTCCTGCACCCCACTACCGGCCCGCATCTATCCAATACACGGCTCCGGTAGCGATAACGAGCAGGCAGCGCTCTTGTTCCACATCGCGCGGAGTAACACTATATATCATCATCATCATTTGCCAGTCACAAGGCTCTCACTCGCTGAGGGCATGGGACCTTACCAGACTCTCGCATGGTAGTTGAGGCCAAAGGAACCTGAGTCTCACACGTGGCGTGAGGGCTCCCTTTTCGTGTCCATACCGCGGGGACCCGAGCCGCCTTAACACACATGTTAGGGGGACCCGAAAGAAATCGCGTATTTTAAAACATAATGTAATTTGTTTGAAGGTGCTGCAGCTTTGCAGTGTATGTGGACGAGCCGCCCTTCGTACCAAATAGAGACCATGTAAAATATTTACAACTTCTTATCCCCACTGTAGTTTTTCAATCTTATTAAAAAAACTACTCTTGATTTTGACAATTCAATGGTTGTTAATGTATTACAATAATAATACATTCATCCCATAATTTAATTTTATTATTTTAATATAGCCTCGGCTGTATCTTTACTAAACTTTCTTGCAATCAAGCTTTGATAATAAAGCATATACCATCTAATGTTATCTGTCGTCAGTAGAGTACAAAAAAGCAGGCAGAAGATGTCCAACATCCTTGTCCGACCAGATTTAATCAAAGACACGTATCTATATATCATCAAATTTCTTTTTACTTTATTCATTTTGTTTAATATTAATATAAATATGAATAATATTGGTTTTATAGTAGTCCTCATTCATTTTATCGTGCACGTGTGCTAGAGCTTTTTACACTTCTGCAATGCAAATTATTGCGGTTCGATCCTTAAGACATTCTGTCTTTATTGCCTCAGTGACAGCAAAACGTTTTCTGCGTGTAATAATTATTCTAGGGAACATGGATAACTCGCAGAGGGTCTGGCGAATACGAAGACTAGGGCATTATGTTGTTGTTTTTGAACATTTGTTTCCACTAGAACAAACTCTCAAAGTATACCAAACCACGTTCAACCTTGTTGAGAGCCTGCAGTAAACTAAGTATCTAATGTGACTACTGACGTTAAGATATGCTACAATTGGACTGCATTTCACGAAAAATCTAACATTTTATGTACACAAAGCAGATATTTTTGACAGAAGGTTGGATGCCTTTGAGAAGTGGTGCTGATTACGGTTGCTACAAACTTCTCGGGCGTCCGAAGAGAGTAATATCGAGAAGCTTGTTACGATGAATAAAATACGAATCCACAAGACGCCTGCAAAGAATTTCCCCTTTTCAATGGTAGCCGAAAGCGTTCAACCAGATTAATTATGATGCTTTTCTGAAGTTCATAGCAACTCCTTAAACTGCTTTATCATAGTAGGTGTCGTTAATCATTTGTTAAATATGAGCTATGCTTTTTAAACATGATTTATCGATAGAAGACGAGTTTATTGATAATTCAAATGAATTCCATCTTTTACAGTTGTTTTCTTTTAATATAATTAAATTTGGTATATACACGGTGATTAAGCAGTTGATAATGCTAAGCGGGAATTAATTCCTACTGGTATTAAGCGGGAACTCATCAAACGTGCGGTATGATCCGCTAGGGATCGTAACGCCGAGAAATTATCCGATAATGTTTGCGGATTTCGCATTAGACAGCGGAAAACAAACGGGCGCGCAATACTAATTAGAATTTAATTAAACAACAATCGTGCATCGGATTGGCAACTCCCATCCCACTATATTCGCACGACGCGAAGGGCTGTTAAATTAACGAGTCGCCTCTCAATTTGCCAGCACATGCCATTAATGACATCTCGATGTCTTCGCCGACGCTCTCTACATCGGCGTCGGCGGTGACGTATGAAGTGTTTGGGCGCCCCGCTCGACGCGCGTACGCCCGAAATTCATTGTGTGTCTCTGATGGCTTCAGCCCTCCGACAGCTGAAATATTTTATGACTCGCGCGGCACTTATGATAATGACGAATTATATATTTATGGCGCAATTCATTGTTTGGCCCTCCCTAATGGATTACACGTGTGTGTTTTCTAGAATGGAACGTGTCATGCAACTACACGCTTAACTCGAAACCGGGCGAATTTCTGTCATTTTAAGCGATTTAATTTAAACTGTCTTGTTCGTTTTATTAACGTATGCGTATGCATACGAAATTTACTTATTATTGTCGAAACTGGGTTGTTACACCTGACCTATTTCTCTAGATATATGATTAAAAACAGTTGACATTAAACTTTTTTGATGAGACACGTGCGTAGGGAGCGACTTATGAATTTTAACCTTTTCCTCATTCTAAAATTATTAAATACGTACACTAATTTTAGCAATAGATAACAATGCACCTACCGATTTTTTACATCTAAATATTAAATTGTTAAAAACCACTAAGCCGAAACATAATACAGCTGATTTTTCTATAGGGCTTATTGCTATAGAGCGCTTTTTTTATAGTGCGTGCAACAGTTACTCTTATAGTGCTCTCTTCTAGAGCGCCAAGGTTACCCTTCGAAATATTATCTGGGCTCAATAATCCTTATCCGATTCCTCATGGCGGTTCGAAAACAACCGAGTCGTCCGAACGGATTTTATTTATTATAGAAAATATACCCCAAGCATTTCAAGTCAAGATATAGATTAATTTTTCATCAATGTCTTGAATACACGATATGCTTTATAATGTAGTCAATATTTTGGATTTTTTTACTAAACAATATGACGTGTAAATGACAAGGACACTCGGCGATGTCGCGCCGCAGACTGGAGACACACCGCCGAATTCTCGCGACACGTGTCACGAATACTGTTGGTTTTTATTTTTCAAATTGATAAAATATTTGACAAGTTCAAACAATTTGTGACACGTAGGATTTATATTTAAAGAGTTATTCGAGAGAATTCAAAAACTTGGGGTCCCAAATATACCCCACTGGCACCGTTAGGTTAACAATACAATCATTATTTATTTATTGATCATTTTTTGCATTTTTTTATTCGGTTTAAAAAGTTGTAACAAAATTATAACGCATTTCATTTTATAATTTAGTTATCTTCCATCTAATAATTAGTTTTTTTGATAACTAATTGAAAAAATAAGTCGTTTTTAATATCCATTTTTGTTTTATATTGGTTTCTGCTTAAAAAATGTTGCAAGGATCTTTAAAGATGATTGGCGTTTGGGGAAATGTCACGATAATATGGTAAATGAAGAAGAAGTTTCCAAGAAAATCCATTATTTTTTTCTATTGTCTTTTTCGAAACGTGTGAGCTCGCGTTGTCCTGGTGTAAAATTACTTTTCCTCGATTTACAAGGGCTAGCCATTTTAAAGTCAGATCCTCTTTCAAACGATCTAGTTGACCACAATACGTGTCCGTCGTAATTGTCTACCCACAATCCAACAATTTATAATGAATCACGCCCTTTACATCTCACCAAATGTATAATATTAACTTATAAGGGTGTAATCCTGTTCTTGGGGTGGTTAAATACTAAAGTTAAATACTAACATAATTCAAATATTTTTTTTAAGTTAATATTATATAATAAAAAACTTTGTAAAAATTTCAGCCGATCAAACTCGTAGTTTTGGCTAGCGTGTGATATGCGCGCCCCGGACATACACAAATACGCTTTTGACGTGGAGGAATCCACGATCCCCGTAAGCAATGAGTTAATATTTAGCAATTAAAATATATTTAATTGCTAAATAATTTTCTTATGATCTTTTATGTACATGTACATGTTTTAATATCATTTTCTCAGATTGTACCCGCATTTCCTAAGATTCCTGTTATTATTTTTGGTACTTGTTCCCAGCAATTCCCTCCTGTGTGCAATATATCCACATTACGGGACGCTGGGATTGCTTGCTTTATGCTTTATTGAATTTTGTTTATGGGTCATATGTTTATGGCTCGCCGTGTCCCACGAGCTCTGATAATTCAACACCCAGCTCTATTTATGTTGATGTTTATATTTTTCGTCGAAAACACAGTGTTGCCATAGCGCGATCATTTTTTTATTACGATTACAGCACTGAAACAAAATTAATAGACGCCTATAAAAGTTAACGACTCTAATTACGTCGTTGATTTATTTTGCATTGAATAGCGCAACGGTCGTGCACAAAATGGCATAACTCGTAGCGCGGATATTGTTGTGATTCATGCGGCTGTTATTGTTAAAGCGGGATGTTGAATTTTGAGGTTCGTTAGCCGCTCTGAATTCCTAATTTGCAAATTCGTTGGAAGTAATTGATATAGTGTTGTTATGTATTCTTGTCCCCGTGCCGAGTGGGCCATAAACTGGGCGAAAGTCATATTTTTGTTCGCAGTTCGCCTCGTGGTGTGGCCGCTTCCTTTTCGGATATGCAAATTATTCCATCCCCGGGGTATTATTTTGTCTCGCAAACTTTGGTTAACCTCTTTCACAGGTTCAAGTTGAAAGCCGACAAAGGTCGCCTCGGGTGTCTAGACGCACTTCCCGCAAAATCGTATTTAACCCAATTTTGTCGCATGCGACACGCTACATCAGGACACGTGCTTCACACTTCACTATACATTTTCCTATGCAAGTGTTTTAACTTGTCGCCAAAAAAATAAAATAAATATCATACTTTTTTGATTATTAAAATTCGCAATTTTACGTGTAGATTTTTATCGGACATTCATTTTTATCTGTACGCGTCAAATAAAATGTTCCATGTTACAGAGATATTTTTTATCTCTCGTTTGTACACTGGATAAAAATATACGATTCTATCATGCGCATATGTATATTATGATTTAGTGCTGCCGTCGAGCTCGTGTATCATTAAATATTTGAAGCATGTGTAATATGTAGTTACATATTAATTACGGAGTTTAATTACAGTCATTCTTGCTATCAGATACCCGTAATTTTCATCTGCTTCGAGAACGATTATCTGATTTGACACCTGCTCCCTGATTTAAGATGGGATACAAAATTTTTAATAGCACGTATAAACCGAAGCCAACATATAATGTAATTTACGTACAGTAGCGGTGAAAAATTAATTAGTTATTTATAAAACAAATAATATAAAATTTTAATCAAACTGAAGTAGCATTAAAAGTAACCAGTGTCGTATTTTGACACTGGGGGGAATATTAGTTTGAGAGACTTATTCATCTTGTATCTTTAGAATCTTTATCTTTATATGAATTGCACTTTGGAATCTTTCTGTTATGCCATCCATCCATCGTAGTTAAATACATAATTAAAAATTACATGCTTCTCATTCCCAATTAATATTGGGAAAATGTTAAGTGGGAAGGGTTAAAATAACGCTTTTTTTAATTCTTAGAATAACATGGCTTTTGCTATAAAATCTGCATATTTAAATAGCTTACCACGACTGGCATCTTACACCTGAAAATGAAGCTACAAACTTTTCCGAAAAGATAACTTTTTTAACATTAATCGCCGTGCTGATTAAAATTTTCCAATATTTTCTTAGATTAGATTAGATTAGATTTTGCTTATTATAATAAGAATAATTATTTTTTTAATCCATCAAGAATACAAATAAAATCTTTGTTGCTTGAATGATATTTTTAATAATCATCTGTAGGTTCTCAATTGTATTTAAATACAGGGACCTCTTCAGTGGACTTTTATAACAGTTTGTTTAAATTCAGAATTTTGTATTCAGTTGCGTTAAAAATCCAGTGACAGATTAATATCATACAATATTCCTTTACGAAAATTTTGCAGATACCAACAAAGATTTAAACAAGGGTCACGGCGGCTCTAAAACAACCGCGTCGTCTCGAAGGGGGTACATCCGATACCCCAATCATTTTAAATATAATGTTTTTTAATTATGGATCATTCCAAGAATAAAAATAGTTATTCATGATATGCTTCATAATTTGATCGATATTTTGGATTTTTCAACTAATTGATATGACGCGTAATTAGCAACCCACTCGGCGATATTTCGCCGTAAACTGAGCTCTCGCGGCAGGTGTCACTCGCACGTTTCATTCGCACTCGATCCATAGTACCGGATGCGAGCAAAAAAAACATCGCATAGCGAATATTGTTGTTTTTATAAGTCAATTTAATTTTCATTTTAATGTGACAATGATATTTTAAGCTTAACCGATAAATTGTATTAAAACACAGATAAGACTAAACTAAAATGAAGAGATGTCATCTCATTAGAGACTAAATTGAACGTTTATGTGTCGGGGGAAATCACTAGGTACGTCGTGAATAAAAGGAACGACGTAATGAGGACTGCATCGGGAAATCTATTCACTACTAAGTTCATAATGTCAAAGGATATAATAATGTAATTGAAAAGTTACATTTAATTAAAGGAGTACTCGAGTTCAATTTTCAAGTCATTCTGACATATAGCCTATTATTTTTATAATAGCACACTATAAATTGGTATCGCTATGAAAATAATTTTCAGGAAAAAATAAATAAATTTATATTTAGTGTTATGTCGCGCGGTGTAGGAAAAACGCTGTCAGTGCTACCAGCATCGTGTATTGGATGGATGCGGGGCGGCAGCAGGGTTGGGAGTTCTTGCCGCTAAACGCTGTGTTGCACTGCGACTCTGAGCAGTCCTCTTCCGCAGCACTTAAAAATATTTGACCCTTCGCCCTCACTGATTATTTTCCAATGTTGTGTCTAAGAACAATATATGTTTAAATTAACGTTAAAGTTTTTAATAACGTTTAAATATTATAAATAATAATAAGGTAAATGCCGATTTTATGATGCGATATTTTTATTTTATTTAAAATACGATTCAATATACGTTCAGATGACATAATATTATCTTCAAAGGAAATACATTTATGTACGTTTTTATTACTGAGTACAAATGGAACCTTGTTTACAATAAATATTTTATTTACCACAACGTGATCATTTACTACAGATCTCCTGAAAATTGTTTACATCTCTCGGCAAGGGTTTTTATGATCAATAACCTCTCTACGTAGAACCCTATTGTAAGTGCATTACATTGTGAGGCCAGCTACTTGCTGGCCCTGTATATTGGGTATATATTCAATCTTATTGTTGTTTCACGCACAATGGAGGTTCTTTGTGTTTAGAATAATAATACTCTTATCGTGGACCCCCGTCTTCCGTTGTCGACTGCTGCCTGTTGATATTTTCCGGTATATTCGATTTTATTATATAAATTAGTGATCGTTATCATTTTTTTTGTGACGAATCAATTATGTGATTGATTATTCATACACGCCTCTCACTTCACTCCACCATTTTTAGATGAAAAATTCAAGCGTCGTGGGAAAAATCAGTTTTCCAGCTTCCGAATCGGTAATTTGACCCTGTTCGCCTCTTGTATCAATCATAGGAATTTGCTCCGGGACTCTCCCGTTGTATTATTCATCAGAGTGTGATCTTTCTTGTCGACCCTTTTATACTCGACACACTCATAAAAATTTTAATCACGCGTTCTTCTGGGTCTCGCCCAACCCACGTTCTTCCACCGTTGCGCACTTTTCGCGATAATCCCGATTTACATATTGTAGATGAAAGGCTCTATGTCACACTGATCCTATTTGTTTGGTATAATTATCATAATTGAGGTTGTGCCCGGCCCCGAAGCGTAGCTCGCCAGGGCTTAATTAGGTTATTGGAAATTCTCGTCGAAACAACCCATGCATATTTTACACCCGAAGTCATTATTAAATTTCGTATTCGGATAATGCTGAATCATTGGTTTTTTATTTAAATTTTTTCATTGTTATGCCATTATTCAACTCTGCATTTTATAGTATGCTGAAAAATTGATTTGATTTAATCAACTAATGGTTAGAAACGTAGTTGGGCATAGATACGATATTTTTTTAATAAAAAAAATCTTCAACAAATATAATAAATAATTATTGAGAGCGCTCATTATTTATAATGGTGATAATTGCATGAATAATTGCAATAATATAAATGTTCCCTATATACTTAAAGTAATTTGGAACTAAAAGTTATGCGTGAAATCGTGGAGTATAAGTTGTTATACATTCTTATTGGCGATGTTTAACACTGCTTGTCAATTTCTGACAGCCACATCAAGCATTTCAAGGATTTAAGGACGTTGCCTAATTTCACATGTTTGAGTTATTCCTACGGGTATTCCTAAGTTATTCCGAGTTATTCCTAAGACTCTCAAGATGTTACAGGATCACATGTCCCCACCGCTTATGTAGTTTTCAGCTTCCGCTGTGTACTGGAACCGCCATCCAGATAACTTCAATCTCAATGTTGGGAAAACGTCGTTCTTTCATCTTTTTGTTTTATTTCTGGAAATAAGAAGATATCACAGGTCCGGCGAATACTGAGGCTGTTGTATCAAAACAGTGTTGTTTTTGGTCAAATTTTACAGATTTTTCACTAGTAAAAAACCGCTAAGCTTTATTATTTTTGACCGTCAAAACTAACCTTTAACATAGTGTTATAAAATCAATGGTCACATTTCGTGTTCATATGCTTTCGCTATATAGAAATGCGCCCTCTTCCGAAATGACGGACCAATCAGAGCGTCCGCATCCCTTTAATATACAATAAGGCGTAATTTTTTATACCTACTACAAAAACTCCGTTTTTATCAGTCAGCAGTTGGTCGTTGTCTTTTCGACAGTCGACAGGGTGATTCACTCACGCTGTCATATCTCCGTGATTTTCTCGTACCAGAGATTCGTCTCTGGAATCTTATAATTAATTTATTCGTACCAAAGGAAACTTTGGGATCTTTATTATCAACATATCGTACCAGAGATTCGTCTCTGGGATCTTATAATTAATTTATTCGTACCAAAGGAATCATTGGGATCTTTATTATCATCATCTCGTACCGGAGATTCGTCTCTGGGATCTTTTATCTTCACATCCATATTTACCTATCATCGGACTGACGACATCTGACTCATTTCTTCAATAAACGACCATCTTCAAAACAAAGCGTGTTTACTTTAATACCGCTCTTCGAAACGATCGTCAACTACCGGACGGTCATAATTTGGCTCCAGCGGTCGTGTACCTTTTTGATACACGAGCTCGCGTGTCTTAACATAATTGGTGGCAGCGGTGGTATACCATTTTTTGGACTACTGTCGTGTTCCCCTAACAGTAGCTACGAATGTCAAAATACGACTTTTTCTGCGCCCTGAGAACTTGTCTTACATTAGTGGTATTTTTAAGCCTTTCCATCTGTATCTACTTATTTTGTTAAATCGTATTAAACCAAAATTGCGTCGATTGTGGATCGTAAACTTGCTTTATAAACACGTTTTATAAAAAAAATATATATAATTGATATAATATAAGGTTTTTAAATTAAAAAATAATATATAAATACCGTTATGGTGATATAAAACTCGAGGTTCGGGCTGTAAAGTCGTAAATCATGAAAAAATAACACATGTACCGCAAACCATTGTTCAGGTGCGTATTATTGCCGTATAAGATTTTATTCCAGTGTTTAAAATCATCTCAAATTATACATAAATATATGTCATACGTTATAAATAATGCCCTTGCATACATTGAATTATATATTTATGTGAAAATAATTTTCATATTTTCTTCGCCGATAGTGTTAGTAATTTTCTTTTCAATTTTCATTTATTGCAATCTCCCTGATTTTTAATTATGAACATATATATATATATATACTGTTATTATGCATTTATCTGACAAAAAATAATCGATGAAAATGCTTAATCGATCTGTCACCGCGGCTCGAAAACAACTGCGTCGTCCGAAGGGGGGTCTATTTATAATCGAAAATAGATCCCAAGCATTTTAAGTCAAGACATTGATAATTTCTTTTGAACTCAAACGAATTGAAAGCATACTGAAAGATTTCCCATCCAATTACGAAAGCGCTGACCTCAGATTATATTACATAATTAATGATGAACATCAATCACTTTGCAGAATACTCACCCGCTTAAATTAATTAATATCTGCGGTGAATGCAACACGTAACCATTGTCTGCGTAATTTTTGGCGTGCTCCAACAACATTAACCGACAGTCTAAACACCGTTTAATTGAAAACACTTTAAAGGCTTTATTAAAGTTAACTTGGGCCCGTCTCGGCGCGATAATGATGCCCATTGAATAGATTGAAAAGCGTATAAAACCAAATTGACTCTTTCAATTTCAATTTGATACTGACGTGACAGTCGTTTATCTTGCTTCTACGGATACGTACCGGATTAGAGAGTCGCGTAATGGATAGAATAAATATACAGCTGTCGGTATTTGCATACAATTTCGACGCCATTTTTTTTATATATATATTTTCCGCGAAAGCGTAGACCGTCGCTTTCGCGTGTCAGTTAGTTATAACGAGCTTTGCTCATTATTCCGTTGTCTTCCCTTTATTCGACGAAATTTATTCGCGGATGTTTTGACTGAATACATTATCCGCTCCTCATAACGGTTGCTTATCTATTTTTTGTTCCGCTATTAATATATAATGAGACCGGAAACCATCTAAATTTAAAAGTCTATTTGTATAGTGCCGTGCCAGCCTCGATTATTTTAGGAAAAATCAATAATATTATGCATTATAAAACTCATTTCTTATTTATCTGGAACTGAGATTTTAAAACTTTTGTTACTGAGCAAGAAATCAAAAGGGAGGGACGACAACAGCGTAAAATACGGTCATTATTATTTTATTAAGACGATGGCCTGGCGCATGTTGTGACCGAGACGGAATATGTTAGAAGAGGACGTCGACAAAATAACCGGACGGCAAACAACGCTCATTACATTTAGTATTCATTTTATCTTAAAGATGTTGTTGAAAATGTTGATTATCCATGAAAATTTATTCCATAGGCTAATAAATTAAATTCTTTTGATCAGTTATTATTATATATTAGGAGTACCGAACAAAAATGTCGCGATTTCGGCATGGGCGTGTTTAGTCATCAGTTATGTTTCTTCCATCGAACCATCACCACGTTTTTTACATTCGTTTGGTCCATGAACATTTGGAGGACATCTTTCAGAAGAAATTTGTTTTTTTACTTCGCTATATTTCAAGTAGAAGGCTTTCAGACAAGAGTTATTTGCGAAACTGCCTGCTGTATGAGTTCCATAAAAAACACTTCATTGTCTACTACAACAAAAAAAAAATATATAGAGATGTACTATCTATTCGTAAATGTCAGAGATGGTTTAAAAAAATGAAAATCAGAATTTTGGTTTAAAAAACAAGTCAAGAGAAGAAGGTCGTCATAGCGGATGATACGATTTTTAGGTGTAAAGTCGAAGCAAACCCAACAAAATATATTAAAAAAATAGCAGATGCACTTAAATACTCTTCGTCAAGCGCACCAGGACATCAAAAAATTCGGAAATAAAAACAAACAAGGAGTTTGGGTACCACATGACTTGAGCTTGGGGTGAGAAGTGGGTAATGTACTAAAAAAAACAATAGTTTACCAATGGTACAGACACTGAAACCACATCGAAGAGGGTCTCGCGAACTGTACGGTCCCTTTGTCGGTGTGGTGAGATTCATTACGAAGTGCTCATATGTGCTCATATGGCCAACCATAACCGCTGAGATTTATTGCAGTCAAATCAACCATTTAAATGAGCAATAAAAACTAAACACCTCTCAATATATTTTTTTCCAATACCCGGCCGCTTTCAGCTAAAACCACTCGAGAAATTGAATAATCTTGATTGAAAAAGATTGACCGACCACCCACCCTATTCACCTGATCTAGCCCTATCAGATTACCATATATTTAGATCATTGCAGCATTTCTTGTGTGAAAAAAAAATATAATAACATTGACGAAATATTTAACCGCTATATTTTAATCAAATGGTATGAAAAGTCTTTCAGATAGATGGAAGAATATTTTAGAAATAAATGAAGATTATTTTATTGACCATTCAATACGAAGTTTTATTGCTATATTTGTCTTTTTATTTGAACGGCGACATTCTCGTTCGATACCCCTAAGATCTTACTCATTTTGGATCTACTGAGTTTATGAATAAACGATTGCAACAGTCTCTGAACCCAAACGTCTCTTCTCCGTCCGCAGACCTTGATTTAAAATGCTTTGCTGAAAAAGTGTATGGATCTGTTTACATTTCCCAGAGTGCACGGTCTCATCTATTTCTTATTTGCTAGTCTCTCTGCGTCGCCGATGTAGATCCCAGACGTCCGATACAGCCCGAAAAATGCCGAGTACTTGTCACAGGGGAACGGGAGCTCGACGTCGCGACGCCATTACACAATTCGGGGGATGCGAGACCGGCTAATACGCAATAATTTAACCCTACCGCCGCCGCCGGGGTTAATTAGTTACCGTGGCGGGGTTGTTTGCGCCGCCGATCGCCCCGTCCGGTGTGGTAAATTTCTGGTACCGCCCGTCGCCGGCGGTAACCGGCGATAATAATTTAGACTGTTTTATTTTGGCAACGGCAACAACAACGGTGGCGCGGTCGCGAAAATGACGTTATGACCGCGTTCCGCCGTAACCGCTAATTATACTCGCCGTCTGAATAATTAACGTGTTAAAGCGTGTCGCGAAATTGTGTCAAAGGCGGGTAATACTCGCTGCCTTTTATTTTTACCCCACGTCCAATCTCACGGGGTTCGTACTTACCGTATTATATCTGCTACGAGTTGCTGAGGTACATTATTGTGCCCGGCTTTATCCAGTGGGGACCTTCAAGATCTCTCCGAGTGGAATACCCTTTAGCTCGAAACCGTACTCATAAATTTCACTTTTCTGATGTCTTTTGCACAGGTAGCCGGATTCTAATGTGTTAAACTTTTCATGTATAAATCAAATCAATATTTAAAATGAACAAATGATTATTGAAGAATCACACCGAATCCCAAAAACAGTATACGCAGTCAAAATTTAATTAAATGAATAGATGTTAGTGTTATTAATAGTGATATGGCTTGTAGGTACCAGCATATTATTTCGATAATGTAAGTTAAACGTAACTGAGCTTAGTAAGTAGTCGGATAGATGTCTGACGAAAAGTATGAATTCTGATAATTCTTTATAACACTGGCCAGAGGGTATGTAAGAGGAAGAAAACCCATTATCTCCGCATGTTTTCTAAAAACATTTATGTGGGTAGTTTGGCGCGTTGGGAATTAATTAATTTAACGCTATTTATCCTTCGTGAATACATATTTATAAAAAACAAATTATATAAATTTCAATCCAACTGAAATAATATTAAAATTAACCAGTGTCATGGTTTGACACTGGGGGAATATTAATGTAAGAGACTTATTCCCCTTGCATCTTCAGAATCTTTATCGAATCTTTATATGGGTGAATGGCGCTTTGGAATCTTTCTGTTATGCCTTCCATCCATCGCAGTCAAATTAATGAATACAAGATAAAAAATTAGCTTGTCTGAAATTTTAGATGTGGTTGTGAATTAGCCATCTAAAGACGACTTTACACCTAAATTCCGAACGCGATAATGTCACTAAAGATGAGACTGATGCTGCTATAGCCATATATGAATCTGGTTGAGCTGATTAGCTTCTGTTTTTTTGATTTTTAGACATTGTACAATTGGGTACTTTGCTTTTTATATATTTTTTGTCAAACATGTTTAACCTAGCCGTGCCTATTTGGGACCCTAAGTTTTTTAATATAAATCCTACGTGTCACAAACTTTTTGTATTTGTCAAAAAGTCTAAAGAATAAATATTATAAATAATCATTACCCTTTATTGTCCGCAATTGCGAAAAAAATAAAAACAAACAATATTCGCTTCTGTAGCTACGGACGTGATGTTTTTCTCTCTCTCGCATCCGGTACGATGTACCAAGTGCGAGTGAAACGTGTACCAGTGACACGTTCCGCGATAATTCACAGTCGATAGTCGGCGGCGTGCCCCCAGTCTGCGGCTAGTCATCGCTGAGTGTGCGTGTCATTTGCGCGTCATATTGATTAGTAGAAAAAGCCAAAATATCGCCTAAATTTTTAAGCATATCATGAATAACTAATTTTATTCTTAAATATTAAAGATATTGATGAAGATTTCATCAATATTTTTTCAAAGATTGATATGATTTCAAGATTTCGATTTGAAATGCTTGGGGTCGATTTTCCTTTATAAATAGACTCCCTTCGGACGACGCGGTTGGTTTCGAGGCGCTATGAAGGATTTTTTTCCCCATATAGCAGTTGCTTTATAGTCAGGTCAATACGGTATGTTGTGTAATTATCGCAAAAACTCGAATATCTTTGGTTCACGGTACAATTACATTTGCACATTATTAGTAGATAGAACTAATAAGATAAATTAACGCCAGAGAAGACATTTTATTATGTTAATTTTATTCAACAGATGGTTGAAACCAAAATATGCAGACAATGAGAGATCACACGCATCATGAATTATGCAGGAAAAAAATGTGCTGGAACTGGATGTTTTGCGTCATTTTATTTTTCACCCTACTTTGACCCTTTTGATTATCATTATATTATTTTTTTTGGTGAATTCTCTGAAATGAATTTAAAGAGATACGTGGAGAAGCACTTCTTTTCTGATGAAATATTTTTAAAATATTTATCATATTAAAATCGTACAGTTTTGGTTTACATATTTTATGTCATGTTATACATTGACATTTCTTTTCGCTTCGTCTTATAGCTCCCAATAACAATATGGAAATTATATTGCTTAGTATTTTTTAAATTATAAAGAGAATTTTCGCTTATTATTAAAGTACGCGATTCCTCTTTGGCCTCTTTTTTTAAACATAAACACTATGTTATCTTAATAAAGTATGAAAATATCATATTATTATTATTTTTTTTAAATAAATACTACATTTAATCTTTGAATTCGATACTTTATCCCATCCCCTCTTCCATCTTTGATGTATGTACTCTGAATAATATATTGAACTCTCTTTTCATTTCATTTCCAAATGAATCGGACTCATCCATTGAAGAAAATTACAAAATTATGTACTTTTTATTTCCCACAGCGTTGGAATATACGAGGGATTCGATGAATAGGGCTTTGATTTTTTTTTAGCTTTTGATTCACCGCATTCAGATAAACAATCCGTTATATAGTTTTTAATGAAAAATACGTTTCTATCTGAGTTATATCGCGTTGCTTTGAAATTTGTTATCATATCGCGACATTAAGTCCCCTATCGGGTGTACTAGGCTGAAAGCTAAAACTTGGATATTGGTTTGACGATATTGACTCCGATATACTTAGAGCTTGTATATTTTTCCTCGGTAATGTGTACACAGGCGTGTTATGATTTCGTGATACATGTTTGCTTCGGATGCCTTCTTGTTAAATCGGGGCTGTATCGTGTTCTACCCCTTGCTTCGTACCCTCGAGCATTTTAAAATACATAAATAACGTTAAGCCGTGTATGAATTAGGAACTACCCTTATTATTGTCATTGTTTAAAAATCTCATTATCTTAATAAGTCTTACAAGACAAAAAAAATATTTATAAAGTTAACATTTGAAAAAAATATCATGCATATGACAGAGGCCATGTATGGCGAATACGGAGGCTACGGCATTACAACGGTATTATTTTTGGTCATAAATTATTTTCTATTTTTCTCTCACACATAAAAAATCACACAAACACACATGAAACCTTTTGACTTTCAACATAAAGTTAAATGTCAGGAACAATTGAATACTTATTTGTTCAAGATTAGATTATTTTTAATAGCAGATTTGCCTCCTAATTCAAACCACATTTATAGTTTCTCATGAAATTCCGTTTGTGGGATTAAACTGCGCGGTTTAATAGATTATAATTCTCATATTGATTTTATAACTTTGTATCTCATGTATCGTATTATATTTCATGTAGATATTACATATCGCTTTGATGATATGAGGTGGGTTATTCTTATCAGTTTAACAAGGGCGTGTCCTTTCTATTGTTTCATCACTATCATAGCGTTAATTATGTTTTCTATTAGCCTTTATTAGCAAGAAAAACACGGGCTTGTTTACATTTCGACGCTTTAACGCTCGGCTGGTGTATGATTTGAGCTTTCGGTATACTCTTTACATCCGAGTTAGCGGTTCAGAACAAACAAATAAGCAAAGACAAGCAAGCGAGATGGCGGCGCCCAACTCGAGCGCCGGCAACTCTCCGGACGCCGTCATTAGAGATGTCGTTAATTAAAGGAAAATATTTGCTGGCCAGAGAGGAAGCTTCGATGGCTTTATAATTCGAATGCTAATTGATACGGCCTTTCGAAATCACGATTTGTGTGTATAAAAGATGGAAGTACTTAGTAACCGCCGGATGGACCGATTTCCGAAGGAGGTTCGCCGCTTCAATCGAGAGAGGAGGGTGGGTGGTTGTAAGGCGTGGAATATCGTCGAAGGCGTATATTTCAAGATTTTCGACATCTCATTTTACATTTTATATCTAATGATTGAACTTTATAAGCTTGTAATTATCCATAACTTATGAATATGCGTTTATGA
>JAGXCT010033612.1:14882-29679 GCA_022495035.1 Philopotamus ludificatus | reverse complement strand
CGGGTGTGTGTTTTGACCTCCGCCGAACCCGGGAGACTGACTCACCGAACCCCCGAGGTTCGATCGAACACAGATTAAGAACTACTGCTCTAGATATAATGAATAACTATATTTATACGTAGAAAAATCCATTTAAAAAAAAGGACTTGAAATGCTTGGGGTCTCTGAAAGACCCCCTTCGGACCCGGCTGTTTTCAAACCGCCGTGACGGATGGGTTAAACTCATTCATCAATTCAAGGCATCCTATTTCATTTACTCTTTACGACATATTCGCTGTTTAATTTATATTATTAAATGTTTTTTTATCTCATGGACCTACAAAAGTTATATAACAAAAAAGAGATCGGCATATATCTTCGCTTATCTTTGTTTATATAGTTTATACGGGTTTCAAGACCCAATTTATTCGATTTTTTTATGCATTTTAAATGCAACTCTTGTGTTTTTAATCGTTTATCCGCGAACCGATACACTAAACTTTCTACAGGGCTTCTCCAACATTATATTTCATTTGTCATAAAAAAGGTTGAAAAACACTGCTTTAAATGTGCAAATTTGGGATCTGACTTGATAATCTTTATTATCCAATTAATTAAAACCTAAGTTTGAATCTGCGTACTGTTATATACATATACGAGGTATTTATTACTACCATTTTAAGATTAGTGTAACAATGTCCTTTAATCGAGACAAACGATCCATTCACTGTGTCCACTGTTCCATCTATCAAAAGGGCCGATTTCAGCTAGATTCCAGCACGTCTGAACGAATCCACCCCAATTTAAATGGCGACCGAACAGACCCGCTTGACTCCCCGGCGTCGAATTAGCGGCCCACTCGAAACACCGCGATGCGGAAGGAGCTTTCTGCGAGGGCGTATCCGATGGCCGCAATGCCGAGACGCAACTCGGCATAAACAATCTTCCGGCATCGGTGTAAGGCGGCGCCGGCCGCAGATAACCGGCGCTCCGGTCGTTCCGTCGACCGCGGGAAAATTTAATGAAAGTCTTGCCGTATGAGCAATTCATTTCCCAGTTAATGAACTTGCCGAAAACACACACGGGTTATGTGTGTGACGGTCTGGCGCGCCCGGTATCAGCCCGCGCCTTTGTTTCAGTTTTAATAATGCCTCCATTCGTTCCGTTTATTGTCTGTTCTATCTTGGAAGCGTCGGTCTCTCCCTCGTTTTTTTCAGTTATTTCCCGTTTTTGCCCAGCTGCGCAGCTTCTGTGCAGCGGTTTTTCCACATTAATTTACTTTTGTGTATTCGTTCGGTCATTATCTTCAACTTTTGTTTGAGTGTTAGTTGAAATGTTGGTTTATTTTTGGTGCATATGCAAATGTTGCACATTGCGAATGCAGAACGTTATTATTGCACGAAACAGGATAGAAAAATATTGCTATTTATATTAAAAATATCATCAACTCGATATCATCCGACCATTTGTTATCCATGAGATTATCAGAGCCGGGTCAACCCAGCCCGGGATAGTCGCATCTCTACACCAATTAATGGTGACAGAGATACAAAGAATTATTTCTAGACAACTCTACGTGGTTATTCTAAAGCATGCGTTTCTACAAACCTTGACGTGATTAATTCTAAAGCATGATTTTAAGTCTTAAGCAGTTATTAGTTAGTCAACAGGTTAGGGTCTTCTTTCCCACGGCGCACCGGCCCTGCGGTGAGGAACCCGCCAGGTGATATCCATGCTTTGTTCCGTCGTCAATTTAGAGAGGTAATCTGATTTTGCAGCAATTAGCTGTTCTACGTAGATCTGGTGAATCTTATTGAGGGGCTTAAAGGTAGGGCCATGGCCAAGCAGGTCGGAGGGTAGAAACGAGTAAGGGAATGAGTAAGGTAAATAGCGTAGCAGGGTGAAACACAATGAGAATTCTGAAAATAAGATGTAAGAAGCACTTAAATATGTGTACGATTATTGTACGTGGTAGGTCAGTATGACTTGCGATGGTCGTGGTTCCTGTTTGATCTTCGCTTGCTAAGAGGGGATAAATCACAAAGATTATTTTTGCAGAGTCATAAAAAAAATTGACTTCATTCCCAAAGTAGTTACTCTTATTATTATATTCTAGAAAAAAATACAGACAATTTAATTTAAAAGATTGTATCTTAAAATTTATTGACCATTCTCATGATTTTAAATAAAAAATTGAGATGCCGAAAAGAAACCCAGTCAGCCCTCCTATAACGAAGAAATCGGAACCATGTTATAGAAGCCAGAAATCTGAAAAGGGGCTTTTTAATTTTATTTGGTTTATTGAATCTCAATATCACGTGCTAATTATTATTGTAAATTAAATGGCATTGACCTTTTTTTTATTTCGCGTGACAACGTATTATATGACATATTTACGGGAGTGCTATAGGAAGGACTTTCGAACTTGTTGTAAATCCCAGTATTGCAGGGAGCGTTATAGGATTTACTGTATTTGTTTGATCAACGTGTTAAAAATATATCTTATTCGTGTTTTTTTAAAATGTCATTCTTAACCTATCCATCACGGCGGCTCGAATACAACAGCATCGTCCGAAAGGGGTCTATTTGTAATGGAAAATTGACCCCAAGCATTTCAAGTCAAGACATTGATGAATTGTACATTTTATCTTCTTGGTATTTTGGGGTGCGAAGGTGTCTGGCGGGGTCAGTTTTCTTTTTCATCAAAGTTGTCCGCACCGGTGGTGGCTGCGTTTTGTCGAGGTTTAGGCTTGTTCTTCTGTGGTCGAAAGAGGAGGGGGGGGATTCTGCGACGCGCTGGTGGGCGCTTGCGTGGTCATCTGAGCTCTGGTGGGGCTGGGTTTTGTGAAAATTTTGGAGATCATTTGCGGGATGTCGGAGAATAGACATTTTATCTTAAAATGGATTATTCTAAGCATAAAATATTATTCTAAGCAAAAAAAATAATTCATGATATGCTTTATAATTTGGTGGATATATTTGATTTTCTAACTAATCATCACAAGCACACTAGGCGATGTCCCGCCGCAGACTAAGCAATCGCCTTCGATTGAGTTCTTGCCGCAAGTGTCAATCCCACGTTTTCATCTGCATTCGACACATACCGGATGCTAGCGAGAAAAATCAACGTCCCCTTATTTTTTGTACCAAATTGTATTGTTAGTTTATGGAACCTATTTTCATATAGCTTCTGAAAGTTTCACACTTTATTTTTTCATGCACGTTCGCAAAAACATCCACAATAATTAATAAAATAAAAATAAATCCCTACGATTAATTTAATTAACCTAATTATCCAATAATTTGACTTTTTAAAAATATTTAGTGTAATTATATGTTGTCTTTTTCCTTAAAAAACATTTTTTTTTCCTAGGCTGTATATTTTTTGTAAATTATTGGATACAATGTACAGGGGGCGAAATAAAAATTCAAATAAATTATTGAGCCCCGTATCCGGCGCCGCACCGCGCGAATATTAAATATTTAAACCAAAGCCACGCAGAACAGAAAGGTGAAATTGAAAACTCAATTTCCGGTCGCGGAACGGTGTACCACCTCCTCCTGCGTCCTGCGCGAGATCTGTGGGCGAAGAGGGCATGTCCATATGAAATATCCTTTGATGGAAAAACAACAGAAAAATCCTTGAACAAATACAGCCGCCGTCCCAACTTTTGTTTTCAAAAGCGGACCCCTCTTTGTGATAAAGGCACAGTGAGCGTGGTCCACCGCTTTTTTCCGGCGCTTGTGCACACAAAAATACACACAGGCCCCCGATGGCTATGATTCCTAGATTTTATTGTAAAAAAATACCATGTGGGATTTGAATGGCTGTCCCCGAGACATGGCACATTTATCTGACACCATCTCGAATGTCCAACACGTAGGCTCGAGATAAATCGCACTTTTTCCACAACTTTTTATGTGGCCATAAGTCTCGCAGGTTTATTTCATACCTACAGTAGCGTGAGTTATCGCACTCATATTTCAAAAGCTCACTACGCACCCATTACGCGGCATTGTATGAAAATATGATTCTACAATGTCAATGTTGAAATAAATTCGAGCCAATGTCAAAAAGCTCCGCGAAGAAACACAAGAACATTTTTTTTCTATAAATATATATGGGGCTTTGTTATCTCAAGACTATCAAAGATAAACGAGCTACCGTATAATTCGATCTTCGCAAGTTCAATTCTATTTATTTTTTTTTATACTCCTCCAGCTCCATTTCTCAATATCCATCATTATTAGATTGGTTTTTGCTTTCTAAGTTAATAAAGAAATTCATAAAATAATACTTTTATGATCGACTTGTATTTGAGTTGCCACCGGAAAAATCTATTGATGCTTTAAGTTCTATTTTAATTTACTCATCAAATAACGTACATAGTATATTAATAAATATATTGTTCTATTACGTTACTTACACTTAAATTTTGGCCACTGGGATAAATATAACATGTTAAATCAAGAACGGCAGAATAACATTTACCCAGAAGAAAGTTTTTTGCAAACATGACAAAGAGAATCCTTCGCATTAATTTTACTACGATGGAGATATCGGTACATATTACAAATATGTACCAAATAAAAACATTTAAAAAATAATCACTCGTAGCCAAGTAGAATCGAAATAACCGTTATTATTGTTGAACGAAACTATTGGGTCTACCGGAAGGTTCTGTCCGTTTTTAGAATAACACAAAATATTTTTTTTTCCTACACTGAATAAACTTTATTGAATAATATAATTTCGATCATTATTTATGACCTCTGACCAGCGTGATGGTAATTTGTATATCCCATTTTTAAAAAATGGCTTATCCCTAGAGGCGAAAAATTGAACTAGTGCTTGTTTGATACCTTCGTTTTTAAAGTTTTTGCCCCGCCAAAAAATTTGTAAGACAGAAAAAGTGATAATCGAAGGGTGATAGATCTGGAGAGTATGGTGGTTGCGACAGAATTTCCCAGCCCTAGCTCTGCGAGTTTCTGACGAGTCCCCAAAGCAGTATGGGGCCTAGCATTATCATGAAGCAGCAAGATATCCTTCCTATTAACCATTGCCGGCCTCTTTTCATTGGAGTGTTGTTTTTAAATAATCCAATTGCTAACAGTACCTCTCCGAATTTAGCTTTTCGCTAGATTTCAACAGCTCAAAATTTATTGGTCCTCGAATGTTCCTCTGCTACTGATTCATAATATGCTCTTCTTCTTATGATGTTTTCATAGGTAATCCACTTTTCATCCCCAGCTATCATCCGGTCCAATAAGGGTTTGATTTAGTTTCGTGCAAGCAGAGATGTGCGATGACTCGATTAAATTCTTCTTATTTAACTTATGTGGCACCCATCTCTAATCTTAGTTTCCGAAACTTAACACACCAATCTTAGTTTCCAAATATGGTCCGAAATGGTTTGTTGAGCTAAAACAAGCTTTTCTGCCATCTCCGATGTTGTCAAAAAAGGATTTTGCTCTAACATGATCTTGACAGAACTTTCCGGTAGAGCTAATAATAACCTCAGTGCCTCAGATTAATGCCTCAGATTTAGCGCTATAGGTTGTTCCATAGTATGGCCATAGTCAAATAACTCAATATTTTCATTGCTTAAAATTCTTTCTATTATTTATGTATTTGACTACAATGGATAGATGACATAACGGTAAGATTCCAAAGCGCCATTCGCCCAAATAAAGATCCTAAAGATGCAAGAGGTATGAGTCTCTCACAATAATATTCCCCCCAGTGTCAAAACACGACACTGGTTAATTTAAAATATTATTTCAGTTGGATTGAAATTTATATTATTTATTTTTATAATTATTTATACAACAGAGGATAGATTGCATTAATTTAATTAATAACAACGCGTCAAACTACCTTTATAAATATTTTTATAAAACATGCCTAGGTAATGAATGGGTGTCTTCCTCTTACAAACTAAGTAGCTAGTGTTATAAAGAATTCCCTAAATTCATAGTTTTCTACGCCTATCCGAATACTAACTGAGATCTGTCAGGCTTAACTTACATTATCGAAATTATATGCATGTTATCTATAAACTATACTAGTGGCGTAAAGAATTTTTGGAATTTTGTTTTTTTTTTATTGCCAATTGTCACAATTGTTGTCTTTTCGCTGGTACAGTTGTACCTGACATATATTAATTAAATCATTGTAATATTATTCTTTTTTACGAACCTTTCAGAAATTATTTTCAATATATGTATTCTAAGAATTAACACAATTCATTTATATTTATATTTAAACATTAAAATTGAACGGAATTGCTTAAAAAGTTAATTTCACCATACACAAAGTGTCATAAATAATCCTGAAAAATAAAACACGTGATGAAATATTCCCTTGCGATGTATCAAAAGTCGGAGTGACGTGCAGGTGGCGAAAAAATGTATATGAAAATAAATTTTCCGCGTAAAATAAACAAATTGATAACAAAAAAAAATGTCGACCTCCGAAAAAATCTAATTTCCTTTTCTATTCCAAATCCGTCACCTGTCAAAGTTGACGTAAATCGAAGCTCTATTATATTATACAAGTGTATACTTTATCGATTTGTATGCGTAAATATATATATATACATAAAAACGTTTATTTTAATGCGCATGGTCCATCTTAACGGCTCTGAAAAAATAATACAAATAACCGATAGTGTTGTAAAAATTTGTATGTATTTTACGACATGTCTCGCTGTGGCAAAATTTAATGCGCTTTCTTTTGTCATGGCAAAATGGCATTTGCATATTGAATAAAATATTTGCATTTTGTACTGCATCAACAACTGATATGGCGTAATAGGATTCGGATTTGAAATGCAGCGTCGGGAACAAAACGGGAAAAACCACCGGATATGAAACAATATACATACATCCGAAACCTGTGCATAGAAAGCAAAAAGTAATTTTAATCATATCAACCATAAAAAACGGATATTAAATCAATGGTTTATTGAGAATATATTTTTACGCTACTAAATGAATTTTCATAGGTGATATTTATATTCAAGCATATATCAAATAAAAAAAGATTTTCTTCTACCCTCGGGAAATCATATTATTTTGTTTTTTTTTTCTGAAGCGCAAACGAGCGATTAAATACAGATAGTTTTGGGAAAGCTGTACATACAAGGTGAATTTGCATGAACCTGGATTACATGTATCCTTGAGCTCCAAGTGATAACATTAGAAAATTTAAATAAAATGTTATTGTAATTTTTATATAAAAAAAGACGTAAAATAACGTATCTGTTAAAGGTGACGGCACAAGGACACTGGATTGAGACAAGAACGGTAGACCACATCAATTACTTTGGCAAAATTAATTATATCGTGAGTTATATAGTGATGATAAATTATTTCATGACACTGATAATCCGTCTTTGAACACTGCCGTATAAACCTAGCCATGCCGATAGGGTGGCTCTATTGGAGACCCCAAGTTTTTTTATTTTTCTTGAATAACTCTTAATATAAATCCTACATATTACAAACTTTTTGTATTTGTTTAATAAAGTCTAATGTATAAATATTATATATAATCATCGTCTTTTATAGTCTGCAATTTCTTGCTCGCATCCGGTATGATGTGATAAATACGAGTGAAATGTACTAGTTGACACGTGCCGCGAGAATTCGGCGAATTCGCAGTATCGTCATATCATAAATAATTATTTGTATGCTTCGTATATTCTATTTAAAAAATATTTATCAAGAAATCATCAATATCTTGACTTAAAATGCTTGGGGTCCCTGAGAGACCCCTTCGGACCACGCGGTTGTTTTCGAGCCGCCATGATGGAATTGCGGTATGCTTACTATTTTATAAAGCATATTAAAAATACTTCTTAATATCATGAAGCGAAAAAATTAATACTCCTGATACCTAATCCGTGGTCTGAAGTATTGTAAACAGTTGATTATAAAAGGGTTAAAAAAAAATTGGATGATCTGCAATTAGAAGAACTGTATTATCTCCAGTAGCCGCTCGTGGGTAAAATATTTGGGGATGCTGCGCAAGATCAAAAATTAAAATATATTTCGTCGCAAGACTGCTTCGAGTCGCAGTGCAATACAACCCTTATCGACGAGACACCCCCCCCCCCCATCCCGTTGCCGCCACGGATCCATCTAATACACGAGGTTGGTAGCGCTGCCCAGCAGACAGCGCTCTCGCTCTACATCGCTCGGCGTAACACTAAATATTAATTTTAATTTATATTTTCATATACATAATATATAATTAATAGACACATACAGTAAACCCCCCTATAATGTACACTCCTATAACGTTTGCGGCGGTTTTTTCCTATAACGTAAATTTTTTAAAACGCTAATTAAAATTTTTATATATTTTTTTTAATTTTATAAAATTAACTGATAAAATATCGCATTTATCTTCCCTGCCCCAAATTACGTCAACTAAAATACGAAAGGATATTGCTCATCCTTGCGACTTAATTCAGTTGCGCTGGCTATCACGTAAAAATTAAAAAAAAAAAGAAAAATTAAAATGTTTGATTTCCTGATTTCCTTCAAATCAAAAATAAAATTGAAAACCTTAACCCCTATAACGTGGAATCTATCTTGACGTTATAGGGACTTTACTAATAATATATATCTATTAATAAAAATATATTTTCCCTCAATTTGCTTGGGGGTGCTGCAGCTCCATATATAAACGAGCCGCCCCTGATTATCTCACAAAATTTTAATCTCCTTACTTGTCTTCTTTACTTTGTCCTATTAGTCGGGGTTTAATTTATTACTTCAGACTACCCTCTCCAGAGCCTCAGTGTTTTGTACTGATGTCGGTTGGATCCTATAATTTTCAAGATCTTGTTTGATGACATTCTTCGCCGCTTTCGAGGTATTCTTCAACGCCACATATCAAAACTATCATCCGCAGAACTTGCTTCTTTACATACTCACTTTTCCGACATACTGAATGCCCATCGGAGTCTAATCTCATGAATCATGTCTTTATATGTCACATCTTTAAGGTCCCTCATACGTGATAAATCTAGCCCTTCAGAGTGGTTTTAGGCATTCATTTTAACACTTTTATTATATATTATTCTTGCTAATCCCGACGTAAATTTTACAATCTAGAATAATGAGGATGGTTTTTTTCTCATTGAGGCAAATTGGGGCATATTTTCTATAGCCGGTTTAATGCACATTATGAACGCCGTCGCGCGCATTTATGCGCACTTAGATTTCGATGCGTTAGAGACGGGACACGCATATTTACGCGTTTTGATATTTTAACAGATGTCGATATTTCTATTTATAAAAACACATCACACTATTGGACCATGAAAAGATATATTTTAGTAATTTTTTGAATAAAACAATCTTGAAAATTCACAATCGTACAATAGCATACAATTTCATAGCGAGGAGATTCGTTAGTTGCTACTTACAGGTGTTCCTGACGTGCTCGAGTAACGGAGAAAAATCCACTAATGATGAGCATGCGAAGAATAGCAAAATAAAAGCTATACATCGCCACATGCCCACATAATAGTATGCTTTCCGGAAAAATGATTTATAAACCATCGTCTACGTTTTCAGAATCACTGAATTCTCATCTAATTCTTTTATAAATGCGGATATACCATTCCAATAAAAGTTTAATACCCAGACGCTTGCCAGACGAGCGTATAAATAAGCCTTTTATTTAGTCGCAATTACCACGAGCGTCTCCAATTCACACTCGGGCGTCCAAAGAGGCAATTCTTTGCGGCGCCCCTCGCTCCGTTCTGCGGAATTCCTTTAAATCGGATTAGTTCCCGGGGATAATATCGAATAGACACCTCCTCTATCCGAGACCACCGAGACGTTAAAGCACGTCCCGGTTTTATCGCATCTCTATTGCCGGCGCCAGCCTCCGGAAATATCTTTTATCACGTTTTCAGAGACAATCGAAAAACAGAGGACAACGTACCCGCAATACATAGTCTGGCGTCGCCACTGTGGCGTATCAAAACGTAGACACTTTACGATGTACATTTTATTAATTTTCTCCTTTTCTCTCTTTTCGCAGGTGCTTCGGAGTCTACGCTCAAAGACGCCGTGAAAGGATTCCCTCACAACGCGCCTCCGTGTGCCGGAGTGCGTAACAGCAGAGCGCCGTGTCGTTGCAGATTCGAGTCGTGCGTCGGTTGGTATCCCTGCGGTCTCAAATTTTGCAAAGGCCGAGGCCCGCCGGCGGAGAAGCCGATCTCTTATCGGTGCGGCATCAACACTTGCAGACACTGTCAACAGTTCGATTACTACGTCCACCGCAAACACCATTGCATGTGGGACGAATGACCCAGAGGCAACGTGTGTCGCATTCTTCTGATTGCTCCAGTGCGACCAACCATTGACGATATGTGTGGTGTACGTCAAACAAAGAGGTGCTCAGTGCTTTCAAATTATAGTTGCGTTCAACAATAAATTATTCAATAAAATATACAACATGTATTCGCCAGATATCCAATGAAATTTACAAGGAATATATTCCTTAATATTGTGCATTGTTCCAAGCGATTGAGCACAATCATGATTCCGTAAATTCTTCGGAAATTCTTAGGAGCTTAGGTCGCTTTTTGTGCTGATTCGGTGACGGATGTGCTACCAGAGGTACACGTAGTATCTGATCAGACGATAAATTAAATACGAATCGGCCCTACTCACATCCGATTATTATTGTTACAATCCGCGCGTTGGCAGCTCAGCTCCCGGGCTTATGGCTGGCGACCTAGAGGACAACCATCGCAGTCATGACCTCAGGGTTGAGTTGGTTGCATCTTTGCTAATGCTTGGGAAGTGGATAGAGGAAGCGCAGGACCGGCGGAGATCGCGTAGTGTCCTCCAGGTGGCAAAGATCCGCTTCGGGTTAGAAGGCGATTTAAATAATAATAATTCATTGAAAACCGTTGATACAGGGATGTGAATCATCAACTTAAGCTTTGTCTTATTCTATAATTCCATTGCCATCTTTCTGTTATTTTCGATCCTCTTAAAAATCACAGTATCCCTGGATATTGATTTTTTGGCCTAGAGTGTTTCATCGACCTAATAAGATAATATACCAAAGAAGCGAGAGTTGATGAATACGGTGGATTTCTCTATGGTGAATTCTCTGCTAAAGATTGGTATCAATTTATTAAATGATTTGGATTCATTAAAAAAAATCAAAAGGTGTCGATGACGACTGCTGGTACCTTCAAGCGTCCTTGGATAAGAAAACAACGAACTTTGTAGCAGACCTTTCAGTTGAAACCACTAATACTTTTCAAACGTCGTAAATAGGGATCATCAAGAACTACCCTTTTACGGAAAAACATTAGAAAATTACCCACTCGCTCTGCCGCGCAGATCTAAGGATGGGCAACAGCGGCTGACAGAGATATCTTGGTTCTTAACACAACAAGAATCAGTACTGCAAGTAAGAAACATGAGGAATGCAATGATAACTTTAGAACTCAAAGGTCTCAAGAATCAGTCTTTTCTTTAAAATAATAAAACCCATTTTTTATACCCATCATTTTCGTCCAAGTACTTTTTACTTTCTTTATCTGAGGCTCAGTCTATCCCGCTATCAAAAATAAAATTCAAGCAAAAATTCCTCAGCTTATACGCAACAAAGACACCAGAAAAGTCCTAAAAATCAGGAAAAAATGTTTAGAAAATGACTGCGCTAGGATGTAAAAACTGTCATAGGGGACTTCAATACTAAAATAGGCAAGAAAAATATATATAACCCAACAATTGGTAAACACAGCCTACTTGATGCCACAAATGATAATGGAAGAGGCTCACTGATTTTTGTATCTTGCAGAATATGGTCTTTGGGTCCACAATGTTTCCTCATAAAAATATACATAAGATCATCAGATGTGATCATCTACTCATTGATACCAGGCACAAAAGCGACTTGACTGACATCAGAGTCCTGCGTGGACCTAACAACTTCAATCAATATTTTGTACTTTCCTTGAAGTCACAAATTTAGATCATTTAGTTTTCCTTTAATGTCAGAGAGAAATCTATCAATACAATTTGTTAACTGTTGCCATAAACTTCTTTACTTCAGGTGAAAGACCCAAGAATCTTTTTAGAAACTTAGCACTGCTCATCTAACTTACATGGGTGTGCAGTAGTAATTCCCTAATATCAGATTTACATTCTTCTAGTAATGCTCTGATTTTTCATCCTTGAAAACTGGTTCCACGAATAGAATTAACTATTTTGAATGCTACAATCATCACACGGCCCTAATTCAACTCTTTAAGGTCCGCTAATTTTTGCAAAATAACGGATTAACTTGAAAATTGGAACGTAGCTTCTTTATGGTTGTCTATGACTTTATTAATCATCAGATCAGTATTTATTGTATAGGTGTATATAAAAAAAAGGTTCCGATCTATGCACCACTCTTTACTAACTTGCTTGGATGATTTATGATGAAAGTATCGCCAAATATTTTTACCTGATCGTTCGTTAGGTAAAAGGGAAGACAAAAATGTCCCATTTCAATCTCAAATATTATTTATGTCGCCATATGTATGAGATTATCTGAAAAAATACGAAATATGTTCATTTTTATAATTCAGCTTCAAACCATGGACATAATATATTTTTCCATTATTAAGATGTCAGTTGGCTTCTTTATATAAAAGATCAGAAAATAATATTATTACAAATACGATTTTTTTAGTTCGGAGGGTCTAAAAACACATATGCTATGTTACCGGACCATAAAGAGTTAATATCTTTAAGCACAAAAACCGCTGATGGATAATGCTTTGGTAATTGGTAAAACTTGGAATATAATCATCATTTTTACAAATAGTTATAAACTCAATATGCTTTCCAGCCATAGCAGGAACTGCGTCAGTCGTAATCGACATCAGTTGATGTATTGAAAATTATGTTTTAGTAATAAAAGGCTTAGAAATGATGTATTGTATATGTCTTGAACTCTCGTTTGTCCTCTCATCGGTAAAATTGTTAACAATTCTTCTGTAACAGAGATATATTTTGGAAACACATTCGAATAAACACATATTAATGATATCCGTTGATTTGTCGAATTGCAAGGGTAGGAACCTGCGTTTATTAATATTTCAGAAATGTATATGAAAGGTAAACAAAATGGATACATTTTTATGAATAAATACCGAACACGTTGATTCTTATTTCGTCTCATAAGACAGGCGGGCGACTAGGAATGGATACGCTGTTGACCGCGGTCGACGCGTTGGTCACCCCTGCGCCATAGGAAAGGCAAGAAAAATGAAAAAAATAATAATAATCTTTCTTTCATCGTGTATGGACAAAAAACGACCTCAAATGCGACGTAATAATACTATTCTTTTCGGAAAATCCCACATTTTTGTATGAAATATATTGATTTTTTACATTTTCTTTGGTTTATTAATCATTTTTACATTAAATGTATTTAAATATTAGCGAATACATGTTTTAATATATATTATTGTTGAAATCGCTATGTAAAAAATTATAGACAATTTATAATTGGACCACTATTTTCAAATATTACATCGACATATTGTATAGTAATCCTTTGAGCTTATTACGTGTGCAGAACACGATACTATGTCAGATATGTAAATTTGATGAATTAGATAGAATAAATAAAATTTAGCAACGAATGCAAATGAATGTATATTATGCAATTTAAAGTGGCATTTGTGAGATGAAAATAATTAAATAAAAAGTACATATATATATATAAAACACTTACCCTAGATTCTCACTTAGTCCACTTAACCTCTGTTTCAGAATTATATTAAAACGCTCCATTTATTGTATAATTTATTTATGATAGATGATGACTGTGTGTTATGCAATATTAATAATGCTCTTATGTAACAAATAAATAATCGTAATATGTCATCCTTTTGTACTTTTATAACTCTACATACATCCATTATTGTAATCATCATCAATCAATTGGTTGGTGTTCATACAACTTTCATTGCCGCCATTAGTTTAATAAAATGCAAACAGTCGCCCATTGTTTTTATGTCTACATTGTGATTTTTAAATGTAATCATGGTAGAGTGCCTCTATTGATTAATTGGTCTATCAAGAATTTACATTATTATTTTATTAATAAAAAAAAGGCCTAATATTGTATCGAAAAATGTATTTGATGTAATATTCTTATGTAAATCTTTAATCAAACGTGGCCTTAGATCACAATATAATTTATATACATATAATTATGCTTTCATATATTATATTATTAATTTGAGAATGTTATTTACAACGTCTATTATATTATTATTTTACATTTATTTTATTAAAAAAAAAATATATTAGATATTGTACATAATCATTATTATTGATTTGAAAAAAATAAATAAGTCTATTTGTACATTAATTTCGCAGTGTTTTATTTCGTTTTGCCGAGGGAAAAAAAACAATAGCCCCCTGTGATATATTCAGCTGTCAAAAGTTATTCGGCCCGTTCAAAAAAGGGGTTAAAAGTCAGAGTGAAAATATAGATTTAATCCCGGCTTTTAAAATGGCGGCGCTTCTCTCAACATTAATTTATATCCATTTCCGTTCTACCGCTTTCCACTTTAAAATCTCGTCATATTAAAAGTTTGAAGCTCGGAATTGTATTAAAACTTCCATGTCAGCGGATCGGGCTGTGTTGACAGCAGAAATAGCCCGGCCGTCCAAACCGATGACGTCAGAACAAAACGTGCATAGTGTTTTCGGGGTGGCCTCCATAAAATTTATCAGAAATTAATGAAAATTCATAGTAATAATTTAATTA
>JAGXCT010033612.1:0-13789 GCA_022495035.1 Philopotamus ludificatus | reverse complement strand
AATGTACAACTTTTTTATAAAATACAATGAGGTATCTAATTTGATTTGTAAAACGCCCAATTTGATTTGTAAAATGTCCAATTTGATTTGCAAAACGTCCTATTTGATTTGTAAAACAGCCAATTTGAAGTGTCAAACCTGTATAATGAATAAATACAAATAAGCTTCGAAAACAGTCTCTAAAAAATGCCGTCCTATGCGTTTTATGAAACATTAAAATAAGATGTCGAAAGATTGGCGAAAAACTCCTATATTCTAATTTTTTTTCAACCATGCTGTGTATTGGGGATCACAAGTTTTTGATTTTTCACGTATAACTTTTTAAATATTAATCCTACATGTCACAAACTTTTTGGATTTGTCCAAAAAAAAGTCTATAGAATGAACATTATAAATAATCATTGTTCTTTATTGTCTGCAATTGCGGAAAAAAATAAAAACTGCAATATTCATTGCTGATGCCAAACGCGCATGGTTTTTTTCACTTGCATCCAGTACGATGTACCGAGTGCGAGTGAAACCGCTTGGCAGCGAGTCCGCTTGTCATTTACGCGTCATATTAATTAGTTAATATATCACAAATATGTACTAAATTAGGAACCACATCATGAATAACTATTTTTATTCTTAGAATAATCAAGTTTTAAAAATAATGTAAAGATATTGATGTTGAATTCATGGTTTCTATTTTTCATTATAAATTCGGACCCTTCGGACGACGTTATTGTTTTTGAGCCGCCGTGACTGATCGGTTAAGCAGCAAGATTCTTATAGAAACGTATTTAAATTATTGATCTTTTAAACCTCAAGAAAACTAAATTCATAAAACGTTCTGGACATAATAACATAATCCTAAATATCACCTTCTTCATCAGACCATCTAGGAATATTAATTAGCATTCTTTTAGTGGTTGGATAAAAGGAAGCGGTCGTGGTTTTTACACATTTGGGTTTGTTGATTATTTGAGGATTGATGAGGATATTATTGAGGATGATGAAGATATGAGCTCGTGGCGGTTATTTGACACAGTGACGGATAATTTTCTGCACTTTTGAATATGTTCTATAATAATGAGTAACATATAGCGCCCCTAGCAGGATCAAATGGTTTCATCCCCCTAACAAAACGATCATCGGCGCCTCTGCCAAGACGACCCGCGGACGGCCAAGCCCACGCTCACTGCCCCCGGCGGTCGAAACGTTAAGACGTTCCCGCATTTCGCTCGATCCTAAGATGTGGTCGCCATCTTGTTGCGCTACACATGGATGCCACTATGACGATTATGGATATATCCTCTCGTCTTTCCCATGGCAAACCACATCGACTAACGAATTAACAGGCAAGCTGACCACTACAATCGCTGACATTCTGACTGATTGTAACAAGTACCCACAGCCTGACTCTCGTCGGGATCATCAGAGAAGCCCTCTTCTGCACTCGATACTCTTGACACTAGACCGCCACGAGTGCCGTCAATGCCAGAGATTACAGAGTGCCACGTGCATTTCTTTATAACCTAAAAGCTGTCTATAAATGTTGTTCTTCAATAAATATGCTAGTTCTATCACCGACGAAAGTAAAGGCTCGCCATGGTCCGAGTCACGAATCTTTCTGTAATATTTTATCGCGTTTATAAAATCTTTACGAGCTTTTTTTCGGTAATTTACTACGTTGATCTACTGACCTCTCCAAGTAACACATCCGGTCATCTAAGTTCGTGCACCTTAGCGGCATTAACTATGAACGGCCATTAGGTAATTCCAATGCTTCTACTCCAACGAATTTCCACGATAGCACGACAGTCTAGGACCTAGATGAGTGATTGAGATCGACATTGATGAGTGGCCAGTATAGGGATTAAGATAGAAAATGGATAAACAAACTATCCAAGCATTTGACTTTAAGTGGTTAAGAGGTTCATCTAAACACTTTGCTTCTGCACTAACATTATTTTTCAGCAAATTTAAACCCATACCTAAAATAGTATGAGTATGAGTAGTGATGGTAAAAAAAATATATAGTTTATACTTCCAATCTTTGACTTCGACTGAACAGTATTTAAACTTTTAAGGCGATGTTTTCATCTTCTCGATCGAGAAACTAGGTATTTTTGTATTTTATTTTTCAAAAAAATAATAAGTCTATATTTCGTTGGAGTACTTTTTTTTGTTTTGATAATAGATGACTAAAAAGATGTCAAAAAAGAAAATAATAAAAGCAACTATAAACATAAATCGAGACTAACGCACAGTACATACATTGAAATTGGGTTTGGTATTAATTTTATCTTAAATTTTCGCGGCCTACCTAGTAAGTAACCTAGGATTATTAAATCAACCTTTACGCAAAATCAATCGAGTGACTGGATTTTATTGGTGAACCCTTTATTCGGTTTAAGGCTGATTTAATATAAAATAAGTTCATTACTATTAAATAAGGTTAATTTTTCCTATCTTTAAATGCTTGTTAATGTGTATATTTGATAATGATTCATAATATTTTTTGTAAATAATAGGTATTTAGATTAACCGTTTTTTTTTTAATGACGATATATTAAAATCATTTATTTTCTCGATCGAACTTATGCAAACATATTCCGATTCGCACAATGCCAAGGAAGACAATGGAAGATTGCAATTAAGTTATGTGGCATTCAAACGATTACAACGCGGCATATTTCAACCAGATAGCTTCTGGCTCTGTTAGCGGAATTCATGGTAGGTATGAACAAATAGCTGAGACTTAAACGAGTAGATTTATGATATAAGAATTAAACTATTCCAATGAATAGAATTACTCCAGATAATATAGCTGTGTAATTACGAATATAAACGATTTCCAAATAATTATTTAATAAAAATAAATGAATACGAAAGCTCATTAGTCGGATGTAATTCGATTTCCGTACAGTGATGCCAAAGTAAATTTGCGTCAAATGGCATTTAACCGGAAATGCATTGTGGAATGCATAATCCACGTTGATGTGCAATCACTCCCGCCAACACATTTGATTAATCCAGCAAATAATTTTATTTCAATTTTTATGATTCACGTATCGAATCCCAAAAAAATCAGGATTACATAATGTGAAAGAAATACATAAATATGTATTTATATAGATTTAAAAATATTAAAACTCCCTTTTTATGAATTCTTTATCAATATCTTGCCATTTTAAAAAATATGGATTGTTCTAAGAATAAAAATAATTATTCATTACATACTTCATAATTTAGTCGATATTTTGGATTTTTCAACTTTTCAATATGACGCGGAAACGACACGTGCGCACAACGATGTCTCGCCGCCGACTGAGTTTTCACGGCACGTGTCACTAGTACGTTTCAGTCGCACTTGGCTCATCGCACCGGAAAACTTGGCACGCACTTGGCTCATCGCATCGAGCGAGAAAAAACATTGCGCTTGTGGCAGCCGAAGCAAAGATTGTTGTTTTTATTTTTTTTTCACAATTGCGGACAATAAAAGTCAATGATTATTAATAATATTATTATATAGACTTTCAAAAATCGGCACGGCTAAGTTAAATATGCACACTTAAGTAAAAATACAGCATCGCAAACAGCTCGGAACATTAATGATGTATTTTACGCTAAATTACTACACAGCAAATAGTATCAAAATGGTTTACAAAATTTCTTTCTGGTAACTTTGACCTCGCGAATAAGCTGTTTTGTTTGCCCGAATCAGAAGTGGATAATGATGAACTGAAAGTCACCGTCGAGACAGATTTTTCTTAAAGTGTACATGAGTTATCTTTGTTCTTTATTCTTAGCAAGCAAAACATATTTACTCACCTAGCTGAAATAAATAATGTAATTTCTATACAAACTAAAATCAACAACGCTTGAAGGCCTGTTTGATGCTGCTTTCTTGTCTTAGAAAAAAAATACGATAATATTGTAAAACTATCGTATATACTTACTTTAAGTCATCTAACATATCATTAAGATTTCATTGACTCTTGATTGCCTAGCTCTTACACCAGCAGAACGAATAAGCTACTGCTAAATTTGGGAACATATTAACAATATGGATGCCTACTTTGATGATTAAAACAATTTTTCTTAGAAATTTCATACTAATCGATCTTATATAAATTAACCCCTTAATCAACCCTATATTTATGTAGAATCGATATATTTAATGGTAATAATATATTGTATATAAAATTACGCGTTCATTGAATTATTGGCGTCTCACCGAAAATATATAACGTGCCAAGTTTGGCACGTGGGCCACCTAATTGCCGTCGTAGGTTTACCCCCTAATTAAACCTAATATAACTTATACATATGTTATTGTATACATATAACTCTTCTATAAAATCAGTAATTAGAATAGTATTTCATAAATATATAACAAAATAAATGGCATTTGATAAAAATGGTTTTACTTAAGAAAATGTAGAAAATGGTCTTTTTATTTTGGAGATTTATATTAATATTGTGAACGAAGATTTATTAGATTTATACGAACACACATATGTATTCATAAAACTTTATAAACAAATATTTTGTATAAGATTTGATAAATCTTTTTTTTTTCTCGTTCGCATCTGGTACGATGTGCGGAGTGCGAGTGAATCGTGCGATTGATACGTGCAGCGATAGCGCAGTCTTCAGCGAGACATTGCCGAGAGAGTTGTCATTTACGCGTCATATTAATCAGTTAAGCCTTTCCACTCCGACTATTTTTGGTTGAATCACCGTTCTACTCTAATTCATTTTGTTTTTCATTGTTAAAATGAATAAGAAACATCTATAAGGTTTGATCTAATATCCTATTCAACAAAAGACATTTTTTTAATAAATAAATAGAAAAATAGTGATTCAATTTTTTGTTTAAAAAATCTTTTGGGTCAATCCGTCTGGCCACAGAATGGAAATGGGTAAAAAAATCCAAAATTTCGACCTAATTATGAAGCATATAATGAATAACTATTTTTATTCTAAGAATTATCTATTTTTTTAAAAAAATGTCAAGATGCTAACGAAGAATTCATCAATATTTTGACTTGAAAAGCTTGGGGTCTCTGGTAGACCCCTTTCTAACGACTCAGTTGTTTTTGAGCTGCCGTGACGGATGGGTTAAGCATCTAGAACAGTGGTTCTTAACCTTGTTGGAGGTACTGAACCCCACCAGTTTCATATGCGCGTTCACCGAATCCTTATATCATACGTCGTATCATTTTTCATAATATCGTACAATAAGTCGGGTGTGTGTTTTGACCTCCGCCGAACCCTGGATACTGACTCACTGAACCCCTGGGGTTCGATCGAACCCAGGTTAAGAACCACTGATCTAGAACATGTAGCTATATTTTCCCAAAATATGTGATATTTTCGTATGTTAGATTTTTAACAATCATAAATTTATGCTTTTCATAGTTGTTCTCTAAATAAATTTGGTTCTTATTCGTATGTCGTTTTAACGAAATTTAATTTAATTTATAATTCCTATAATCCGAGTCTCCCTTTTCAGTGTTTTAGGTTGTAATTCTGTAATAGCATCCATTATAATTTTGCCAGCTAGATTAAATTTACACTGAGAGTTGAGTCTGGCGATGCATTTTCTAGTGAAGATTTATTATTGACTATCTAATTTCCTTTATGGATCATGTTAAAAGATTAATACAGTCTAAAAATAATTCCATGGCTTCAAAATTATGTTAGATTCAATCTTGTGTATATAAAATAAATTTAAAAATAAATAAGGGATTGTCCTCAATTCCATGCTTTTTACCTGAAATAGTTTTACGTGCATATAGAACAGACCCTTGATTTAATAATGTATTTCTCGTCGTAAAATGTAAATAGGTAATTAAAATCCCCGTTTCTACCCGCACCCCTCTAACAATTAATACGTCCGCCGATAAAACGGGGTTCTGGCGAGATTTGATGATCTTTTGAAATTTAATATGGCCGTAATAAAAAAGAATTAATAACATCCCTTGGCTTCATCCCTTTGTGTTCGCAATGAAATTTTCCAAGATGCGCGGCGGAAGGAAAAGCCACGGTAATTGCAGCAAAAAAGGTAATTATGGAAATAGCCCTTTCTTTCGGCCCCACAGCACATGTAAGGCTATTAACTTTCAGTTAACTTTTTTCTACGTCTAATTTTTCCACGGAGCGTTTCATTCTTGGTCGGTTGCGTCTTTTATGTAATGGAATAATTTTTTTTTATGGATATGACATCCGCTAGTCGCTCTCCTGATGCGATTGTATTACTTTTTTTCAAGTGCCTTATACAGCGAGGCACTTGTGGCTCTCTGTAATTCTCTCATGTACGTGACCAAGTGCCATTTTTCCGATTGAGAAAATCCGATTTCGCATTATCTATTTGTCCAGGTGTGCAAAATGACATTAAAGCCGGCTAATCTCATTATATATATCTTAAAGCACAATAAATGCTCGCTCTATTTTAGTCAAAATACTCTATGTTATTTATAGAGTTTAAAGTTTTATTCTCCAGTGACCAGTAAAATACTCGACATGTAAACCCTTTTATGCTGGTCATAAATTCTTTGTTCTAATGCTAATACTAATAAAATACTGACAATTTTTACGTGTATTTCGTTATATTAAATATATCGAAATTTCAATATTATTAAAATTGTACATTATTTCCTGTTAAAATAATAATTTCGATTCTTATATTTGCAGTGTAGTGAAAATATTGCATTTCAATTTATTTCTGCATAATCCAAGTGGACCAAAACAAAATTGCGGTGCTTAAAAAATTCTATTACACTAGTAGCGCGGTTTTAAATTGGTTTTTATGGCGGAAAATGTATTTATTTTGGGTGATGTAAACCTCGTGTTTTTTTAACTGTAAATTACAGTATTTGCACCGCTGTAAATTGACTGGTAGAGGGGGAAGAGGTCTGAAAATAGAGGTCGAGATAGGATTTTTATTTCAGCGGGCACTTATCGTCGAAAGCCACGAGGAGGCTTAAGTGGAAACGGCTCAGTTTTAAGTACATAATTGATATTCGTTATGAAATGCTCGGAACCGGTTATTAAAATTGGTGAAAAAAAATTCGATATACCAAAAATACTTTGATAATTTACGGCTGCTATTTTTACACGCGAAGCCGAAGCAAGATAAAGTGTGTGCTCTCCTCTTTTTTTTATTCGTTCGGGTCTCATATTTTCATTATTCATGAAAAACGATTAAAATCAAATCTCTCAACTTTGCAAAAATATCTTATTTGCAAATCTAAATTTTGTTTGAACAATGTTCATTTTATGCATGAGCAGAAATGGAAAAGAAATTATGCCCAAAGGCTGTTTTCATATCGTGTTTCTTCCATACTACAGATTACTTTGGCGCTGTATGCATATTAAATATTCATGCAAACATTGGAGTTTTAATAAAAAATATAATCTTATTCGGTTTCAAATAAAATTACGCGGCCGACGCATGACTAACATTCATAAAATTCAACTATTTAATAACGCCTTGGTATTTTATTCAGTGGACTTAATTTATTTATGGATTTTACCTCGTTTGACAATCGCAATCTTTAATACGGAATAAATTAATTATGTTTTAATTAGAATCAGTGGCGGCCGGCCCGTGGGTAAAAAAAATGGGGGTGGTGCGGAACATTAAAAATTAAAAAAGTATATTTCGCTCATATTTTTGTAAAAATACTAAATAAATTAACAGTAATAAAATAAGTGAAAAGCGCGAAGAAAGTGAAAACGTGGCTCAAAGAAGCTGTGAGTCAGTATCACCGAGTCGCAGCACGATACGTCGCTAAGCGGTGAGACCCCTTCCCGGACTCCGCCACCAACCCGCGTCCATCTATTACACGACGCCCGTAGCGCTGATGAGCAGACAGCGCTCTTGATACATCGCGCGGATTATTATTTATAACGATTTCGAAAAGGCGTTTAATAAGGTCGACCACACTACTCATTTCTAAATTAGATAGATTTGGATTTTCGGACAATCGCGTACAATTTTTATCCACTTATTTAAAGGAAAGGAAACAGTGCGTGATACATGTCTCCCTAACGTCATGTGTCATCGATGCAACTTCTATAATCCCACAGGGTTCTAGATTGAGGCCATTATTATTCGTTTTATTTATTAACGACATCTCACTCTTTGCAGATGATTTAAAACTTTATAAATCAGTTTCTTCAATGGATGATACCCTTTCGCTGCAGCTTAATATTAATTCCTTGCTCGAATGGGCATCTACTGATTGTCTTCCGCTTAGTGTTGGAAAATATCAGGAAACGACATTTTCGAGATCTAAAAATTTCTAACTTTTAAGTACATGCTTGGGAACGTAACTCTTCCCAGACAGTCGTTAATCAAAGATCTGGGAATTCTATTCTACTCTGAATTTAGATTGAATTCACATGTACCTCGTAATAGAGCTTCAAGAATGTAGGGCTTTGTCTTGAGAAATTCTCATTACATACATAGCACCTTAGTAATACGGCTGCTATACGATACATGGGTTCGAAGTTTACTTGAATTAGTATCTATCGTCTGGGCGCTATGTGACTTCGAATATCTCCAGGCTAGAGAAAATTCGGAAGAAATTCATAAGATATCTATCTCTACATGAGGAATTTGGATTTTACCCGAGCTTATACCCAAGCGCATGGATTCAGGGTTGCCTGGGGTATGTAACTCTCGAGAAGAGGAGGTCAATATACTTGGCAACGCACTTCTTCAAGCTGCTGGTTGGCACAGTACATAACTCCCCTGTACTGTGCGAGTTGCCCTTATGGGCGCCACCTCCCTACCATCGAGCTCGTTCGCGTGTGCTTTTTGTTCCGCCAAATGTGAGGACAGTTGCTCTCGGAAACTCTCCGGTAACCAGAGCTATTACTCTGCTCAACCACTTGGCTAATCATGTTGATATTTTCAATGTAAAGTATCGCCATTTTGTTGATCTGTTGTATGAAATTTTATAACTTCTTATAACAGAGCAATTAATGACGATATTTGTTCTTATTCGTTATATATGTATATTTTTTTTATTTTATACTTTGTTCTGTTATATTATGCAGTTTCTTTATTAATGTACTTTTTACATAAAAAAATAACAAAAAAAAGACGTCCTACTGGACCGATATCTAACTCATTCTTCCTTATCACAGATTTTCTTGCGAATTCAATCTACTGTTTAATTTTATAAAACACGAATTAAAACTGTGTGTTTTTGGCGGATGCGGAACAGATTAAACCGACAAAATATTTTCATTCTGCGCTTTCACTTAATTACCTTGGAAGAAATTTTCAGATTTTGCTAAAGCACGTGTCAATATAGTTGCTAGCTATTTGACAGATATTCTTTATATATTTATTATGCTCTGAAATGTATTTTATTTCAAAAATTTCATTTATTCCATTAAATCCACATTGACTACGTCTCTAGACTCTCCATCCATAATCAACGAATTTGCGAAAATCATAGTAATAATGGTAAAAATCTGGTAGATTATTATAATTAGTAGTTCATATTACTATTAATATTTTTAAAGTAACAATAATTTTTGCACAATTTGTGTAGATTTTTTTAAATCCCATTTTTGTTCCCAAAAAATTCTGAAGAAAAAGAATAGGGGGGAATGGGAATATGTATAAGTAGCTGAGCAGACAATTTCAATTACCGAAAGTAGTTCACATCCATATTGAGTTTGGCGACCACTGATTTAAATACTTAAAACAGCCCAGATTGGTCAACCAATCGACTTCTATACTATCGCATGACAACACTAAACCGTACACCAAACAAATGACAATGGCATCACTACAGGAGTTGGATCAGGAAGTTATCTATCATCCACCATAATCTCCGGATCTTGCCCCCACTGACTACCACTTCTTCCGGAATTTAAATAACAATTTCAACGAAAAACAATTTAATTCCAACAATGCTGTACAAAAACACATCCCAGATTTCATTGACTCTCGATTACCAGGCGTTTTAAAATTATATATATTGACAATATGACTGCAAATTTTGATAAATAAAACTATATATAATATGTATACGTTTCAGATAGTATCGTGTTAAAGTTCGATCGTTTAGATTCGCATTAGATTGGGTCGGTGCATAATTATCAGGCATTTTTGTGGGCGGGTTATATTATTTGTTAAAAAAAATTGCTGTTTTATTTACGTTTTTTAATAAAGATAATATATTTTATATTTCAATGCAGGAAATAGTTTGCTTGGTTCAAATCTGGCGACACTAGCTTGGAAAATAAACTAGGAATAGGCACTTTTGGTAGCCGTGGAAGAGGACATAAGCTTGACAACTCGAATGCTGGCCGAAGATTTCAACGTGAACCATCGTTCGTCGTCTCAAAAAGCTCGCAAAGATATGTAAAGTGGCTGAATGGGTTCCACACGAACTCTCCGACAACAATAAAGCAACAATAACGCCTAGCAATTATGCACCAACCCAATATTAACAACCGTGTAAATGAAGAACTATGTGTACTTTATTTAATATTTAATGAAATCTTCAGAGAGTAAATGTTTATTTTTTAGATACGAGGATGGACATTAGTCAAAAGATTATAAATTTAAAAAAAATAATTCCCTATACATATTTCTGATTTGAAACTAGCCACTAGTTTTTCATCATCATTTTCCCAGGTAACTCTTGAATATAAAGAATTGCTTTAAAATCGCAATATACATTTATCATATGTATCTTCTTCAGTGTCATAAAATATATGTTTAACTAAATATAATATGCAGAAGTGACATACGTACATATAATGGTTATTTGGACATGTTGGTTAATCCATCATGCGATAATGCTGAGTTGTCATATTATTATATCCCATTGGGCACCAGCCAGTTAGCTGTTATTAACCCAATTCCACCAGGATACGGTGAGCACAATCATCGACATTATTCCAATAAATTAAAAAATTATAAATATGCATCAATACAATATGAAATGCCATTATTTAAATTAATTCACTGAGAAAAATATCAAGTTAATTTTTAATAATAAAGACGGATTATTAAATTTTATTGGTTAACTATAATATATTTTTATGTCAAGGCGTAATTCGATACAATCGGAAAGAAATCGAGTTAAGCGATTGCCGGGCGGACAACTGTACCCAATACACAATGGCTGGAGCTAATCTCCGTATAATGTGATTCCGACCACAAATCCAAGCTGTCATCTGCACGCAGCACCGTGGAGACCAGGGGACTGCTCTGACCTCAACCCTTCCGCGGACTATTCGTCTGAAATCAATCAATTCTTACAGTACCTAAACAGAAAGCTACCAACAAAACAATTCAATTTTAAAATATTGAGTTGTTCTGAAAGTCATTTCGTTTTTTCCCAAAAGAGGATTTAATTGTATTTTTTTTTTACAGCGAACTTCCCACTTAAGCCCCATAATCATTATATATTTTGACAGCTGCTATAGCAAGGCTTGCCTGTAAATAAGCTCGATTGATTCTACGCAGTAGTTTTTGGTTGGTACCCTTTCAAATATAGAAAGTTAAAAGCAGCACTTTCGACATATTTTACTTTTTTACTATCGAAAAAGTAAAAATGCTGTTCAAGCAAGAAAAAAAGTATCTGATGTGTATAGAGAATATGTATTGACAGAACGCCAGTGCCAAAACTGATTTGTAATATTTCGATCCGGAAATTTTGATGTTGAAGATGCACCTCGTTTTTGAAGGCCAGTTGAAGCTGATGAAGACTCAATAAAGGCATTATTAATTGATGCAAACCGGCGAAAAACAACTCGTGAGATTGCTGAGGGTTTAAATTGATCGAATTCGACCTTTCATGATCATTTGAAACGCCTAGGTTTAATCTCAAAGCTCGACATATGGGTTCCTCATGTTCTTACAGAAAGAAATTTGTGCCGTCGCGTTGACTTCTGTGATTTGCTTCTCAAAGGTCAAAAAAATGATCCATTTTTGAAACGCATCTTCACTGGGGACGATGTTAAACGCAAGAGATTAAAGAGTAAATAAGATGAACCGGCTCAAAGCACTTCGAAAGCCGATATTCATTAAAAAAAGGTGATGCTATCTGTTTGATGGGATTTCAAAGAAATCGGTTTTTTTAAGCTTTTACCGGACAACACAACAATCAATTCTGAAGTGTCTTTCATTTTCATAAAAAAAAACCAAATTATTTTTCGAATTATCTGATACGTTTTATTTTAAACTGAAGTAAGCGGTGTTTTTTTTTTGCTGAAAACTAAATATTTCGCCGGAAATAAACGACCTTTAAATTTGTATGTAGATACATTCCAGGTGAAATTGTTTTCGGTAAAGTGTTTTTAATTTTTAAGCACACGCGCCGACAAAAGTGGTACAAAGTTTCGCTTTAACTTTTTTTTTAAGTTCCGTTTTGTGGGTTCCGGCTGCCGCGTCTGCAGTATTCGGCTGCCTCTTTAAAAACTTTGCTTGTTATTTTAAATCACTTCGTCCCTAGCGAGAAGGGTTCCATTATATATGTCTGTATAAAGACGGCGAAATAATATGGAAATGTTAGCGAATCTCTCAGTGTATCAGAGTAAATAAACAGAATGCGTATACGCGTTTTACTTACTGTGAATCTGCCCCGCTATGAATGCTTGATGTGTGAAAAATTTATGACGAGGCCTTTCGGAATAAAATATATTTTTTCTCTCGTCCGTATGAATATTTTATGCGGCTTGCTAAATAGTGGGCGGACAACCCCAACCGAAATATGACGTATTCGACATTTTAATAATTGTATTATTAACCAGTTTTTATTTAAATTATTCAGGCTCTCTATTTATTAATTTCTACCATACAGATAACTATTGATGAAAAAGTAAAGCCATCAGTGCATTTTTGTGTTTAATCTAAGCTTAATCTAACATTATTCGTTCTAATAAAAAATACAATTGTATTGAAAGTTATAGAAACTTCCTCAGAAATTGTATTAGATAAAGCCCGGATTAATTATCGGGGCTAATAGTGTGGAGGGGGTCGCATGGATAATCGAAAAGTATAGACAATCTGATTCAATAATTTTTATTTCCGTATAAAATATTATTAAATATACATTTCTAAAGCAGACTTTTATTTGAACATGGTAAATATTAGGAAAATCTGTGGTTTTCTAGTCTCATTTCGAATTTTCTTAAGAATTCTTTTACATCTATATATTTGAATCACCATTGGTCTATGTACTCCAATAAATTGTCAACAGTTGTCAGTGTTGTGTTTTGAGTCTTGTATCACGCTTGTTAAAATCCAAAAATAATATACATCTGCTAAAATTTCCTCCAACATCGATTATTCCATCAAGACGTTATCTTTGTTACAAAGGGTTTCAAAAAGACCAGAAAATCCAAAAGAATCCACAATCATGGTTTCGTAGATTCTACGGAGCTATAAGAAGCCAGGCCGCTATCAAGACTAATTCGATTACGTGTGTGCTACAGGAGCTGCCCGTAGCATCTGATCAGACCGTGAATTAAATAGGAATTGACCCTAGCTTCGTCTGATTATTATTGTTACAATCTGCTCGTTGACAGCTTGACTCCTGGGCGTATGGCTGGCGACCTGACCCGTATTCGAAGAGCCTAGATGATCTGGTGGATGACCGTCAGAGTCCTGGCAACAGGGGCGGCTCGTCTTTATACACTGCGGAGCTGCAGCACCCCCAAGCAAAATGAGAAAAAATATTATTATATAGTAATATATATATATGTATTTCGAGAGTGTAAAATCCGATACCAACATGGTAGAAGATGTACGTCCAATGCCAGC